>WBNM01015576.1:243403-276908 GCA_013399055.1 Ramphastos sulfuratus | reverse complement strand
TATGATTCTATGATTTTGATTGTTCAGTCCAAATCTCAAAAAAAGACTCCTTCCTATCTCACTCCCCTGTAGGTCCTTGACTTGGTGAACCTTTGCTGAAGCTCATATCTGAGTCAGGATCTGAAACAAGTTCATGGGAACACAGAGGAGTCATCCTTAGCAATCCTGACGAATTTTGCAAGCACAGAACAGAACAAGGGGACACAATCTCAAGTTGTGCCAGGGGAGGTCTAGGCTGGATATTAGGAGGAAGTTCTTCACAGAGAGAGTGATTGGCATTGGAATGGGCTGCTCAGGGAGGTGTTGGAGTCACTGTCCCTGGAGGGGTTCAAGAAAAGACTGGATGAGGCACTTGGTGCCATGGTCTAGTTGATTGGCTAGAGCTGGGGGATAGGTTGAACTGGATGATCTTGGAGGTCTCTTCCAACCTGGTTGATTCTATGATCGCTATGTCTGTGGTCTCCCAAAGGCAAGTCTGAGCAACTTGAATGATGTTAAATATGAAGGTGGTATAATACAAAGCAGAGTGACTATGTCAGGCTTAACTAGAAGATTTGATCAGACCAAAAATGTTTCTGTTACATTTTGCCATATGAAACTTCCTCTCTCCACCTACTTTTCTCTTTTGAAATTATATCCTTTTTATTAATTGCAGCCTTCTACTATGTATACCCACTTGATGGCAGCATCTGAACACAGAACTCTTTGAATCTCTTCAAACTCTGTACCCTGCATGTTTTTGGAAGTTCGTAACCCATCCCCATTAACTGGTTATGGGGAAAGGGCAATAAGGGAGAACATGAACATGCCCGTGGTTCTTTGCTGCTAGGTAACTACTGCTTGTCACCTGGTGACCTGCAGCAAAACCAAAACCACATCTTCATTTTTAGAGAAATTCAGCAATTTCCCCGTCAGAATTACTGGTCTCCTCTGGAATTAGAGACCTGACAGCTACAAACCCATGGGGTTAATGATACTTCTGGAAAGGTTACTGCAACAAGAACACCTGGGTCGGCTCTTCTGCATTATACATGAGCATGTGCATGTCTAGCATGAAAAAATTATCATTTCTTCTAACTTGCACATGGCTTTTAACAGACCAACACAAATAATATGCACTTCATAAACAAAATTGTATGAATGAAGTTTAAATAAACAGTCACTGAGAGAAAATTAAGAAGAAGGAAAGGAAGTAAAAGAAAATGTTTTATACATGTTCAGGTAAATGAAAAGGTTTTGGTACACAAGCATACTTCTAGCCTGTACCGTTTTACTCGGTTGTTTGCTTTTTTTTTTTTTTTTTTTCAACCTAAAAGGATGCATGCAGCAACTTTGTCATTCTCACACTCCCCACACCATGTGGCAAAAGTCTGATGTACCTGCCTCTGTCTTACTGACTTTCAAAAGTTTTCAAAGGAAAATGGGAAGAGACATGTTTCAATTTTAATGTTTTTAATGTTTTGGGTTTTTTTTAATTCACTTAAGTTTTCCACAGCAGTGGCAGGAGGGAATCTCACAACTTGCTGGGAGCTGTGCATCTACAACATTTCCAACACAGAACAGTTAATATTCTGACAAGCTAAATAAATGTGGAGTTCATTTGAGTTACTAAATTCTACCTTCCAGTGCTTAAATTACTGGAAGTATTTCAAGAGTTCTGCAACTTACCATGGGACAAGTATAAGCTTTTCAGGGATTTAAACCTCAACCCTCACCTATGCCTGGTTTTCTTCCTAACTAATGGGACTTGCAGAACTAAGGAGATCTGACTGATCTTATGGCTGGGAACCTGTTTTCAGGGAGTGTTGAAGCAGTCCCTATAGTTCTGAGCCCAAGAAATAATGATGCTTCCTTGCTGAGGGAGAATAAAGATTGCCTGGAAGAGAGAGATGAAAGTGTCTGAAATTGCATGTGGGCTTATTGGTGGGAAAGAGCCATAAAGGTACCAAGTCTCATGTGGTGCCCTGTCTGAGGGACATTTTCGTTAGACAACTGCAGGGCTGTTACTCTGCCAACAGATAAGCTCATTAAGGAAGATCTCAGCTTGAGTTCTGTAGGGCAGATGTGAGGTTGAGAGAGTTAAAAGCAAGAAACTGCAGCTTTACCTTAACTGCTCTCCACAGCTGCCTGCAAGACCAGTCCTGTTCTCCACTCTAGAAAGCTGGACTGGCTCAATGCTTCTGATGAGATTGCTACTGTTACCTACAGAAGTTGTCTTCCTTTGAATATCAGCCATTTTCACATTTCACTCATTATTAACCAGATCCTCCATTGAACTGGGCTGGAGATCATAATTTTTCTATCCTACAACCATATTTAAAAAAAAAAAAAAAAAAAAAAAAAAAATATAATTATTTATACATCTTTGAGNNNNATATATATATATATATTGGTCAGTGAAAAAGGATGAAGAAGAAAAAAAAAAAAAAATCAAGCTGTTCCCTGGCCTCAAGCTTTTCTTCTCCAGAGAAGTCAACAAGAAGGTCGATTCCGCTGGCCAAATTGCAAAACTAAATGTGAAATTTGCACTAAAAGTGCAAATAGCCTTTCCAGTAGCTCTGTCCATTTCCTAAGAAAATAGATCCAGAGTCATCATGTCCACTGATACCCTTTGCAGAAGTATGACCCTGGGAGTAAAGGGGCTTGTTTGGCACTATATATACATTACTGTCTCAAATCCATCTGTCTTTGAAACTATGTGGCAATGTATATTAAACATGAATAAAAGCAGACAAATAGAGAGGTGATAGATCACTTGGGAACGGAAGATCATGTCCACATCAATGCAGCCAAAATCCAGTAATAACTTAGGCAAGGGGCTTCATAAGTCCTACTTTGCGGAGGCACAAAAAAAAAGGGGAATGAAAAGGAGAAATAGCCTAGTTTAAAGGAATGGTGAGTTGAGGGATTTGCTTTGAGCATGTGAAGTAAAACAGCGTGGTGGGATGGTCACCACACAGCCTGAAGACAGAAGAGGAATGAAGGCCACCCAGTTAACCTGGAAACAATGAATCTTAGAGTCCTTGTCAGTCTGACAGGCGCGACTAGCTTGAGGCAGGGGAGGAAATCTAAGTAGGTGGCATAGCTAGAAGACGACAAGAATTCAGACTTTCTTCTTTTCCTCTGCCCACCCTGAGATGTTCTGGTTAGATTTGTGATACTGTACCCAACCACTCACAGGCAGCAGGGTATGTGTGACCGCTAAAAGATGGTGGAGAATTGGCTGTCCTGTCATGGCTTAATCTTTAACATTCATCTCACAAGTTGAAGAGTTAGAAAGTGAGAAGACAGAAATAGGACCGATGGTAGCTTGTGCTTATTCAGAAAAGACTAGCCTAAATTCTTGAGATGTTGATGTGCTGTCTGTAGCCTGCTGATGCCTATAGCAAGGCAAAACCAGTGTTGTTTGGTTGGGTGGGACCATGACGTAATTCTTTCAAAAAAACCCACAGCTGTAGCTTAAAAGGCTCTTTTACTGATTGTTTTTCCCTCCAGTCTTTGGAAGAACTTGATGTAGAGGAGACAAAATGTTATTAAAGCCTGTGGTACAAATGTTGGAGCATTAAAATATCATCTTAAACATGTGTTCAGATGTATTCATGTAATAAACACTTGCATATGTTCTGTCTCTTGTGGGCAGTGCTGAGTTTGCAAACGAGTGAGTTTCCACTGAAAAAGTTCCAGCTAAGGCTGCCCACAAAGCTCTGCCCAGCCAATATTCATGTTTCGTCTACAGAATCGCATTTACCATAAAGCCTTAGTGAACCCAATTGATTGTGTATAATACCTGTCTTTTGCTGCCTCCAAATTTTCTTTAAACAAAAAAAGAAAAAAAAAAAGGAAAAAAAAAAAAGAAAGAAAGAAAGAAAGAAAGAAAAAAGAAGTAGGTTGAACATGGACAGCTCATGTGCTTAAATATTTGCAAGGTGCTTTAGCAGGCCATGGTTGTGGCAGTGAGCAGTGCCGTGACTAGATGGTGCACTTGCCATGTGGTATCTAGAAACTGCAAATAGAGTGGTAGTAGCTGCTCCTCAAACAGGTATTTGTGAAAGCTCTAGTAGTGATTTCTGTGTGCATGTCTGTCTTAATCTTTGAAGCAGGATCATTTCAGCCATGGTATTTTGGGATTTGAGCTGTGAAGCCATTACAAACATGTATTCAGTTAAACAACTGCAACACCTTCCCCCTCAAAACCAGGTAAACCCCCCTACCTACAACACACCACAGTATTTCTGTCCAATCATCCAGCAAGCTTTATTCACTACTACCTGTATGGCCTGGTTGAAATTATACTGTAAGTAAGCCTGCCTATACTGAAATTTATCTGACAATCCTCTTTCTAGGAACCTATGCTGTGGCTATGATAACAGTGTCTGATGCAAATCATCCACATTCAGGTTTCCTAAACTCAGGATCTAGCTCAGACTAACATTAAATCTCAATGAAAAGACCCCAGCTTGGTTTCTAAGGATGAGAAGAAATGGCTTCTTCTGCTTCTTATTTTAAAATAATCATCTGATGATTGTGTTGAAGCATAATGCTACTATGCTGAGAGTTGTTCATGTCCTTTTAGCATGAGATAGGGCTGTCCTGAATTTCCAATTATTATCACAATAGGTAAAACAACAAATGTGAGGGAAGCAAGCAACAAGTTTATTGGAAACAACCATTCCAGGTAAATGTCAAGCATTTTAAAAGTAGAATTACATCTCCTGCGAGTCAGAGAATGGCCCTTCCAAACTCTCAGAGCTTCTGGTCTAAATATATACTCTCAGAGATAACATGTTATTGTGCCTTATCTGGCTCTGGTTGCAGGCTACATGGAGCTGCCTATCCTGGAGAAAATAAAAAAGTAATTGGAGTTGTTTTGTCTTTCAGTTTCAGTGAACTCATGATGCCTTGTGTTTGCTGTGAGCTGACAGCTGTGCACCATTACAGGATACAGCTGGCCATGTTGATTTGTTATCCTGGAGGAGCATGTAGGTCTCTGTGCCTGGAGTATGAAGGACCTGAGACCCTTTGAATTCCTTCCAGTGTCAGAGATAGGCACTTTAAGACTGTTAGACTGAAAAGCTTCATAACGTTTATTCAAAGTCCATCTGAAGACCTTGCTCGTCTAAAGGGCAAGTGGGAAAAAAATACACTTGCAGTTTGTTTCCATTTCTGTATCTCTGTGTGTGTCTGAACATAGGTTTCAGGATAAATCTATTCAGAAATTAGAACTGAAACTGAAGCCACAGAGGGCCATCAGGTTGCATTCTCATTTGACATGACTACATTCTTCTCAAAGTTCAGTGAGCATATTGTATGTCTACTGGGATGTGTAAGCTTAATACTTTATCAAAACAGTGTGCATCACACATATGGCAAACTTGTTTTACCTTGGCACACAACTGTCAGAGCAGCTTGAAAGGTTTGTTGGGCACAGTTCTTTCATTCTACCCAAATGGTCAGATTTTTTTCAACAAGTGCACTCTGAATAGTCCATTTCTGCTTGTCAGTTAGAATTTTGACATGAGGAAACGAAAAGGGAGCTGTGAATTGCTCTCTTTTGTTCATGCTGAAAAGTGTAACCAAACTGATTTAGAAAAAAATAAAAAGAAGTATCACGTTTTCTTTGAAACGGCATTGCTGAAGAGTTAGTCTTGATGAATTGTATCATTCTGGATTCTCTTAAGGACAACTAAATTGTTAACACTTGACAGTAGTGAAGGAGGGTTGAAGATTTTTCTTGGGTGCAAGTATTGTAGGAGGATTTACCACCAAAGTCACCTGAAAGGCAGGATGGTAGGATGCATTTAGGTTTTGAACTCTTTTTTCCTATGAAAAATGTAAATATTTTTTTCATTTCTACCAAATAGAAACAAGTCCAGCCTAAGCATAAGATTGACTTCTATAACCCACACATTAATATACACTGGTTTTGACTCTCATTCTCAATTCTGTTCTGAGTTCTTTTCAGAATATGTGCTTTGATTAACATCACCTCATTTCTTTTGTTACTCCTGTGGCAGGTAAGTATTTTCATTTTCCTCAAAATTAAAGAACTACTGCCTTGCCAAGGTCCTGTGTTCTGGATGAAATTTCTCCCACCAGGCCCCTAGAAAGGTCTTCTGCCTTGGTACCTTCCTTTTCCATGGGCTTGGCTTGCTCTCTGAATGATACAGCAGTTGTGAGTAAGTTACTGACTGTCCTCTGTGGAAAAAAAAATCAGTCTCGATCACTCCATCTTCTACCTTAAAGCTGCTTCTTTACTACGTTGCTTCTTGACCTGTTGAAAGACATTTGTTCCAGAGCCAAGAATTGAAAAGATGTTTCAGAAGTGTAATTCCTGGTTTTCCCCTTTGTATACTAGCTTTGTGTCTGTGGTCAGATGGTAAAAAGCACTGCGCAACAACCAGTGGTATTGCTTGCAGCTGAGTAAACCCTCTTTAAACTTGCTAAACCAAATGAAATGGCATTATGTTTTCAAGCAAGGATATAGACTTTGCTAGCATAAAATACTCAAAGGGTAGTCAATGATATGTGTTTACCAGTGCAGGAGCGAGTTTGAGCTGGTAAAGCATATGTGCTGAGGAGGCTGAAGAAACAGAAGGTTTCACAGGGGCAGGGAGGTTACTTTAACTGTCATGTTATGACAGCATGTGTGCATTACTTTTCTGAGCGTGGCCCTTTGTTCTAGTGCCTTGCTGCATGTGTTAAGTCCTACGTAGCACTGAAGATCTGTAGACTCAGAGTAGAGAAAAAAAATAAAATCCACCATGCAGTGCTAGGCTAAGCATTAACCTGCACACTTGGGTGAGTGTGGAGTGGGCATTCAGCTGCACTGGGAGAACAGAGTAGCTCTGTCAGCCCAGCACTGCCCTCAAGGCTATGAACTCGGGTTTTTAGGTCAAAGCAGCAAAGCACTGACAGAGCTGTGGTAATTCTGTTTCCAGAGGCCAGGCAGTCAGCACCACTCTCATTATGCTTCCAGACTCCGTGCAGTCAGCACCAGTGCTCCCCCACTCCGATGGGTACTGTGGATTGATGCGGACCAACTGACCTCAAGATCAGGAGAGGCCAGGCTTCCTTGAATATTCCATTCTAAAAAATTGCCTACTGAATCTAAAGGAAAACCAGTGAAAGGTCAGCAAAAACCTTCAGTTCATCCTCATGTTCACATTCAGTTGCCCTATTCTCCTTTTCTACAATTTTACCATTTAAAAGTAAACTAAGGCAGTAATAATTAAATCTGAAAACATGTGAAGAAACTGTTCACAGGTACTGGGATAATGAAAAATGCAAAGTAAGAGATGTCTGTTTTGACTGCCAGTAGGTTGCCTTTATCTACGTGATAAGACTTAAATTGTGCAAGCTGGGAGGAAAGTGTGTTTCTCACTGTGTGAAAGCAGCAGATGTTGGTGGAACAGAACACTCCTGAAGAAAAAAGACTTGCCGTTGCTTAACAGCTTTGCAGAAGGTCTTTGGGGAAAGAAAAGGGGAAAATAACTCAGATACAACAGCTATATGAAAACATGTCATGGTACTGAATAGTACATGGATGCAAGTATGGTAGAAATGCTACTGCATGTCTGGATGTTCCCCCAAACACATAAAGTCAGAAATTAATTCTACACCCTTCTTTAGTCAATTTGAGTTCCTTATATAGGATCAAGACCTATGTTAGTGTTTGGTTTCTTCTAGAATAACTCTTTTAAATTGCACACAAAAATGAATTTCTTTTACTAACAGGTAAAGTTTTTAACGATGCTAGAATAAAAGAAAGGAAGGTTGATAATTATATCCTATTCATTCACCTGGGAATGTAATATCAGCTACTGTCATTGTTTTTGGACTTGGTCTTGCAAACCTTTGTGCTGATGCTGTAGAAAAGCTCATGAGAAACACCAATTGCATTCACCACTTATAGGAAGAGGATGCCAGTTTGGGCATCCACAAACTGAACTAAACCTTTCCTTTGAACTTCAACTGATTTTATGTCATTATGTTTTCTTTTGGTGCAAGAGATATTGAAGAAGAAAATTAAAACCACCAACTGATATTTTAGTTCTCCAACATGCTCTCGTGGACCAAGGATTTGGATGACTATCCAGGCATCTGGAAGCCTCCTAAAAGCATCTTCAGAGGTTTTAAAGTCTGCTCTTTTACAAGATGGTTTCTGATGGATTATACTCTCTTCTATAAATAATAGCATCATCTGTGTCTATATATGTACATTTACCAGTTACACTAGGACTACCTGCAAACAGGTGTCAATGATCCAAAGTTATTTATTGTGTCTTTTTTTTTTTTCCATTTGCAAAATGTCTCAGATTGATTGTGTTTCCATAGAATTATTTACTTTATTGTATAAAGACATGATAATTTTCTTTTGCTCTAACTTTGGGCTTGAATGTTTGTTGAGAAAGGGGCAATGGCATACTGGGAGCTGTACTTAGCAAGCGTACATATGCAATGAACAAAAATAATCTATTCTAATGACAACTGCTCTTGTAAGAAAAAATTGAAGTACATGTGGCTGTTTCAGCACTCCCTATCTCGTTCTATTTAAAACTCCCCAGCAATATGTTCATCCCCTGGACAGAGGGAGAGGACAGACATTATTTTGAAAAGGGGCAGTTATCTGATTTCACTGACATTTACTGAATATCAGAATCACAACAAAACTCGGGTGAGAACTCTTTTGGCAGTTACTGCAGACATAATAATTCAGTGCCTAATACCGATGACACAGAACAGATTTTCCTGTTTGTGTTGTTGAAACTTCAACTTAGAGCTGAGCTTCTTCTCTTTGGTGCATAACTGATGAAACTCAGCCAGAGCAAAAAGGAGTCTCATATAAGTCTCCAGACTACAGACTTAATTTTAAGAGAGTAGACATATTGATTTTGCATATGAAGGAAAGTGTTCTGGTTTCATGTTACTAACAGTATATATAGTCTATTTGCTTCTGCCCTGTTCCATAGGGGGAAGTCTGTCTCACACCAATGCAACTTTACCCTCTATCTGTCCAGGTGAGCAGAGTTGCAGGCAGAAACCCCTAGGAACAATAATGTGCACAAGTTATCTGCCCCTTTACACTAGTGGATCTTCACTCATGGGAGGTCACAGACATCTTCAGCCTTGGCTCTCTTGTCCTTAAGCTAAGACTAGCTCAGTATAAATTTTTTAAGATTACAGTTTAAAGATTCCTATTTGTTTCTTGAATCTAAGAGTGGGAAGCTCCTAAATTGATAGCAACATAAAAATAAACACATGTCCTTTACTGTTACTCTACTCAGTTCTGTCCCACACCATTCACGGACCAGCATCATTCTTGCTGGGGACGCCCTAAATGATTTTGGGAATTCATAGCAGTCAGTAAAAGATAGGTGGAGAAATGACAGCCACATTACATCCTAAGCAAGACCAAAACTTTTTAAACAGGTGCTATGAGGAGGAACACAAGAGCTGTGACAAGGACTGGAGAGTAATACAGTGGCATGCAAAATTCACTGAAGCAAAGTACTGAAGCTTGATGACTAGAAACCCCAAATGTCTGGAGTGTTCCAGAGAAAGTCAGGAAACCTTGTTCTGTCACCCCTGTTCATACAACAAGAAATTCTAGGTGTAACTTCTGAAGGCTGAGCTCCTGCAAAACTGCAAATCTTCTGCCATAAAGTTAGACTAGAAATGTACTTGGTAATGTGGAGCTATTTGTGCCATCTGGCAGCTGTCAGCTTTCTCTATTCACTTCCCCCCTGCTAATGCAAAACACAGAAACTGGACCGTTTACATCTCACTGCATGAAAAAGGTTGGTGTTTAGAGGCTTTTTAAGGCCAAACCATTGCACTGTTCTGGTGCCTGCTATCTGGGCGCCCACTGCAAACATTAATAACGACTTACGCTGCTCTACAACAACTGTATGTTCTGTCTTCCTCTAATGTTCCTTTATGGCAGTATGTCTTCCAAGAACATTGCACATGTCCTCTTAAATACCTGACATTCACCTCATACACTGCTTCAGAAGGATTTATAAAACAGCTGGTGTTTATCTCATAGCTATTTCCAATTTTAGCTGCAGTTTACTGACCTCCATTATTTTTATCATTTTATCTTTTTTTTTTTTTTCCCCAGAACACTTACAACAATTCCCAAATCTTTTTTAGTCAGTGCTGACACTTTGCTATAAGCCACCTGTGACATGGAGTGATTAATTTGTTTGTTTTCCATTTGTGTTGTGTCCTGTGAGGAGAAACACTAGGTCAGGAAGGATCTTCAGGTGGTTGTTCAGAGATTGTGTCTTTCCTGGAGGGCAAAGCAGGGGCAGAGGCTTGAGGCCAAGAGGGCATGGCAAGGCAGCAGGCAGCAATAGTTGCTCGAAGTAGCTGGGAAGCTGCCCCGCAAGCAAACTGCTGAGAAGGCCATGAGCAGACAACAGGCAGACCTTCAGGGTGAGGGAAAGATACACTTGTTGCAGTGGAGAATAGGCTAGGCAGATTTTGATGGAAACTAAGCCTGGAAAAGTTGTTACCAAAAGAGAGAGTCACCAAAGGCAACATGATTTATAAATTGCCTTTATTCAGTTGTGGACTATCCGTATGTCTAAAAAGTAGGATACTAAAACTTCTTGTTTGTTTGTTTGTTTGCAGATTAAAGGGTTTATTTCTTTGTCATTTGACGTGCAGATAATAGGTACAATGTCCAGGTACACTTGTCTTAAAACTGTGGTTGCTGTGGGCATGGTCCTTCTTTGCACTGCAAGGATAAGCAAAGGTGTGATTTCTCTGGTGGCACTGACTACTGTACGCTGGATGGCCACTTCTTGGAATGCAACAGCATTTCAATACAGCAATAAAAAATAAATCATAAACAGCATGCTGGGCATTGACATTTTGTTGCTGGGATCATTCCTGCCTACCAGAGATGCTCTGATTCTGTTCTCTAGAGGCAGCTCTAAATTCCAAGTTTTTTGATTTTCATGAAATGAATTAAAATCTTGTGTATTTCATGGAGTGGCCTTGCAGCACCTCTCTTTGCTCTGAGGTGCTCAGCTGCCCAGAGGGCCCAGCCCAACACACAACTGAGCTCGCTCTAATACCTAGCAGAAAAAGAGAAATCTCACAGTAATTCTTCTCTGTGGTTATGTGTTTCAGACGAGAGTAGTTTGGGCAAATAAATCCATTCTTCTTTTCAGCAGAAAGGTAAATTGGTGCATGACCCTTACCTTTTTGTAGCATTGTGCCTCTAGATTGGAACTAGTGTTCATGGAGCACTCCAGAGTGGTGAGATTTTCTGCATTAGATGTCACAGTGCTGTGAGCACGCATCGTAGGCAATTGGTTGCCAATTCCTCCAGCAGTGCCAGCTTCAGAAACGAAAGATGTTGTTGGGGGTGCTGCTAACCACACATCTTATGTTCCAAAAAAATAACATATTACCTGGGCGAAGTCCATCTGCTGAAGCTGTAAAAATTCTGAGCTCTCAAAGGCCATAACAAACCTCACTGTGGAAACTTGATTCTCCACTATTCAAAGAAATTTTTCCCTGTTCAGCACCTTGCCAAATGTCTATAAGGTTCTGGCTTTACAAATTTCTGTTTCTTTCTTGGTTCCATTTTACTTTTATCCTACTCCTCCAAGACCCTGGGTCATCTCTGCCTGTAGCCTTTCCTATTTTTCCATTTTTAACTGTTTTCTGAACAGCTCTTCTCTGAGTATTCCTAATTATAACATAGCAATATCTATACTATTCAACCAAGATCAGGGTCCCGTTGTGACACACTGTAATGAAACAGAGCAGAAGACAAATCACTGTCCCAAAAGCATGTAAACAAACCATTAACAGAGTGAAGGGTAAGGAATTGGGAAGATCTCTGCAAGGTGGATAAGATTTGGTTAACTGTTTTGACTCAGGAAACAAGTTTGAGATGGATAATAAGAGCTGTGATCTTACACCCAGAGTCTGGTGGCATAACCCCAGCCTTATTTGCTAGCATGGTGTGGTAGGTTTGTAAGCACCCCCAGGGTTGGCTGCATGCAGCATTATTTGAGAATATACTAGCTCTGATTCCAGGACTCATCTACAACACTCCTCTGTGATTGTTTCCTCAAAAGCAGAACTAAAAGAATTCAGCTTGATAGAAGTTATTTTATTCTGTTTCATATGTTTGCAGCTCCTACCTCCCAAGAATCTGTTCAGCTTGCTAAAAAATGAAGTTACTACAGATGGATATTTCTTTCAATTACTGTAAAAACATGTAACAAAGCCTCTGGCATGCCAAGAACCAGGCATCAAAGCTCAAGAGCTTACATATTCTATTAAGTGGTTTAATATTGTAGGGAAGAACAGAAAAAATACAGTGTTTTGTCCCTCATGGCCTTCTTTGGGAGACCTCAGGGAACCAAAAGATTGCAGTTTCCCTAGTCTCCCTGCTCTAATATTAAACCACTTAATAGAATATGTAAGCACTCGAGCTTTGATGCCTGGTTCTTGGAATAGCAAATACAGTTCATACTGGTTTGATGATTTTGGGGTGGTCTGTGGGAGATTATTTTTCCCTCCTGTTGAGAAACCACAGGAAATACAGGTCTGGCACAGAGACTTCCTTTTTGTCTTGGGGTATAGCTTGCTGCTACTTTCCCTTGCACTACTACTTGTTACCTCAAAAAACTTTTCAAAGGGAATAGCTGCAGCAAAGGTAGGTGAATAGGGTCAGAACTCCTGCTCTACAACAGAGACTTTCTATTATGCGGACCCATATGGAGCTGCAGACTCCTCATAGAGCCTCATATAGCCTCATATAGCACCAGAAAAGTAAGGAAAGCTGACCATTGCCATAGACCTCAGGTGTCCTGCAGCTCGACACAAACAGATCATGTTAAATGTCAGAGGGAGCTGACCAGGAGGCCCGTTCATCACATCCCCATCTACTGATACACTTCTGTGCTGGCTGTGCATGATTTAGAACTGAAGCAGAGAAAAAGCACCCAAAAAACTACATTATTTTAATATATTTTACCATGGACACATGTATCCAGATTGGAACTGAGCAAGAATAGGAAGTCTTGCTCCATGGGAAATTGTTTCAGACTTTGCAGGAAAAGCCAAGATGAAAAAAATAGTAAATTTGGAAAGGCTCATTTTTATGTTCTTCAGGGTCTTAATTCATTTAGATTCATTTAAACACCAAAGAGGTGTTCTGCAAATTACTTTGTTGGCTCAGAGGTCTGAGCCCCAGTGCCCAGATTCCCCAGGACAGATCTCCAGCCATGCACCATTCACGTGATTCCCATGTTGTGCCATATGGCTCAGAAGTAAATCAGGATATTGTCAATTGAAAAAAAAAAAAAAAATCATCTAACTTGAAAAGAAGAACACAGAAAAGGAGAAGCCTGGACAGCAGGTCCCAAATGCACTTCAGAAGAGACAATTCTGTTGTAGCAATGTACTTGATTAATATGGCTGCAGCCTGTGATGGTTTGAGAGTTACCTGCCCCACACACGCAATGAAATCACCCAGACTATAGTCAGTGGGCTGGAAGTTAAGGAATGAAACTATATTTACAGCTTAGCACAATGTACAAGCAGATATATACACAATATACAGTTATATGCAAGTTAAAAGTAGCACAGAAACACAAAAATCCCTCCAAAAGAATCAGATTGCCAGGAGGCTCTGGCAAACCTCCTCCGCCCTTCCCCTCCCTTCAGGAATAACCAGATCAATCCCTGTATATGTGATAAATCTGGAGAGATCTGAGGTGAGATGTCAGAAAGACAACAAGGAAGTTAGAGGAAATAAAGGTTAGGTTAGATTACAGTTAAGGCAGAAAGCAGCTACAGACCACCAGAGGGAAGAGGTAGAACACTGAGAAGTGTGTGAGAAGTGAGTGTCTTATCTATATTTTGACTAGTTGCATTTCTCAGCAGAAGAATGAGTGATAGAGGTTACTGTTATTGTTTTTCTTTCTTCTCACAGCTAAGGATTTAATTTCTCTCAGTAAAACATTCCAATTAGCCTCAAACCAGCATATAGCCCTTACAGAGGTGTTGGACAACACAAAAATAAAATATAGCACTTTACTGGAATTAAATATTGTAGAGGCAGTAGGGGGAAGAGTGAAAAATAGACCAGTTTCAGTAAATGAAATATTTAATTATCAATATTTTGAGACAATATCAACTATTCTCACAGAATCATCTGCCTTTCTGAAATTTCAGCTCACTTTGAAAGACAATTGTTTTATCAGCCTATTTTCCAAAACTAAGCTCAAGAGACTTGCTCTGAGAAGTTTTCATAATGATTTCAATATTGTGTCTTTGGTTCATCTCTCCTTTTAAGGCTTTTCACTCTTACTGTTTTTATATCAGTATATTAGGCACTTGGACACCTAACAAAGACACAAATTGGTCTATGGTCTGAAAATATGGCAATGTCTTCTTCTTTTAACAGCAGGAGTAGCAAGCATTTCCTAAGTCTTGCACTGTCCCTCCACCAGCTCAACTCTGGCCTAATGAATCTTTCTTAAAACGCATTGTGATTGCTATAATTAAATACTCTGGCTGTGTACTAGATGTAGAAATGTGTTCTTAAGCCTTGTTTCTAATTTTAGAATGAGTATTATGAGGAATTTCTATTCCTCGTTCATTTAAATGTGATTGAATAGCAGTAGAAGAGGCTATTGAAAGAGGTCACCAAAATACTTAGCTGAGCTTTGATAAATCTGTTTCCCTCATTAACATGAGGGGAAATCGTTGTTGTGAAATTTCTTTCCTTCCTTCTCCCAGCTGAAGTTTAGGCCAGTTCTTAGCTTGAGTGGGTATTAATTTGAAAAGGTTCTTAGATGCACTGTTGATTATACCAAATAAACCCAAACATTTAGAGCTTCGCACACCATCTCTAGAGATCTTAAAAAAAAAACCAACTTGTAGCCAAATTCTTTAATATGCCAGAAAACCTGTGTTAAAATCACAGATCACAGAATGGCTGAGGTTGGAATGAACCTCTGGAGGGTCATCTGGTTCAGCTCCCCTGCTCAAGCAGGGCCACTTAAAGCCAGTTTCCCAGGACCATGTCCAAGCAGATTTTTTTAACACCAGCACAGTAGGAGAATCCATAACTTCCCTGAGCAACCTGTACCAGTGTTCAATCATTCTCACAGTAAAATGCTGTTTCCTGATGTTCATGAGGAACATCTTGGGCTTTGGGTTTTGCCCACTGTCCCTTGTGCTGTCACTATGTGCCACTGAAAAGTGCCTGACTCTGCCCTCTTTGCACTCTCTCTTCAGGTATTTGTATATATTGATAAGATCGTTGTGGTTGTTTGAGCTAGATTTCTGGCTCAGACATAAAAAACATGGGAACAGGGAAAATTAAAAGTGGAAGAGTACTGGAGTCTCTGAGTGGAGAGGTGAACATTCCAGGGATAGGCCATAAAATGGCAACTATGGATAAGTTAATATGAGTTCATTGGAGCATCAAAAGCTTTATGTCTGGAAGCTCAGCTTCTATCTTCCCCTGTGCTGCTTCTGCTGCTCCTGCCACACCCGCTGCTATCTTCCCCTGCCACTGTTTTGGCTGCTGCTTTGCTGCTTCGCTGTCACTTAACCCCATCCTCATCTTCTTTAAGGTTACTATATTCTGTAATAGTTTGTTCTCTCTATACTGTTATATTTAGTTTAAACTGTAAAAATACAATTTCATTTTTCTGACTTTCCAAAATTCTGGGTTGTAAGTGAATTTACTCTCTCTGGGGCAGGTTCATAGTAAGTTAGTGGAGGTGAGATCCTCTCTAACCCACCACAATCATCCTGCCCTGAGCCTTCTCTTCTCCAGGCTGAACTGTCACAGCTCGTTCAGCCTTTCCTCATAACAGAGATGCTCCAAACTTTTAATCATCTTTCTTATCCTTTGTATCTATCCAGTAAGTCCATGTTTTACTTTTACTGAGGAGCCTAGAACTGGACACAGTACTTCAGATATGACCACACCAGTACTGAGGAGAGGAGAAGGATCACCCCTGTCAGCCTGCTGGCAATGTTTTGTCTAATGCAGCAAAGGCTGGATATCCAGTTAAAGGGACACTATTGCATGTTTACTTGTCACAATATATGTTTATATAAGATTGAATGAATGGAGTTATGCAAAGGACACATTAATTTGGCTTTTCAGCAACCTAGCTAATGACCAACACTGTAAAATAAGAATTAAATAACAAGGTGTTACACTATTAGTACCTCATTCCATAAATTTAAAATATTATATTATAAATAACAAGTATTCTTTCATGATGTTTCCTTTAAGACTATCAAGTTTTTCTGTCTTTCAAAACAATTTAAATTTTGATAGTAGTATGATGATTCTGTGCTATAAGAGTAATGGCAATGAGATACTAAACATCAGAAAAGATATTCAGTGTGCACTGTGAAGTGCAGTGTATTTTAGTGTATTTCTAATGTGCATATTTAAAAAACAGAAAGTTCCATGTTGTTCAGTGCTAGTGTTGCTTATGACTTTCTGGAATTCTTATAGCCATCCATGTATACTAGCTCATTACAATTACTGTTTCAGTATGTTAATGAGTGAGCATAAACTTTTTAAACCATAGCTTCACAGCTTTTGTTTGCTTTACCTGCTTCTTAGACACACTAATACCTTTTAATAAAGCTTTGCAGTTCAAGATTATAGGTCTTTCATGGACAAACCCTCAAAGCACTTTACAAATTCCATTCACAAAACCCCGTGGATAAAGATTATCCTCATTGTAGAAGATCAGTAAATTAAGAGTGTTTCAATAATCCGCTTAAGGCAACTGTGGAGTACAACCCTCGGTTCTTAATTTTTAGCCCTTGTTCCAATAATTTTCTTTCATATCCTCATTTATTTTTCCTAAGGGAAAAATTCAAATGGCAAGTGATGTTAATTCATAAAATCTACAGAGGCAGATTTGAAAGAATATTTGACAAGGCAGTGTATGCTTTTTTAGTATAAAAACTCGAGGTTTCCAGAAAACAATTCTGACATGTCTGTGCATCTCCTAAGTAAACTGTTCCAGTTTTCTTTTCTTTTATAATTCTTGTATGAATATATAATTGGACTATAATTTGACATTGAGTTCAACACTGTCACAACTAAGCAGTGGAGTACTGAGAAGTGCTCCCTCTTTCCCAACCTGCAGCAAGGTGTTCCTTCAGGTGGTTTTCAGAACTGTTTGAAGCTTTGTTGTAGACCCTTACCTGCCACTTCAGCTGGACCTTCTACTGTACTCTTCTCCACTCTTCTCCACAGGAAATGCAGCCTGTCAGATATGGCCTTGAGTAGTGATGTCTTCATGTTCAGACCTGCTCTGCTGCAGGACTTCCACAATTGTAGTTTAAGCTAAGAACTGCTATAACTTCACCAATGCAGCTCTCTAGGGTAATTGATTTTTCTCATCTATGATGGTAGTCCACATTAGTAGGGCTATACTGATCATAGAATCATGTTTGCTGGAAAAGATCCTTAATATCATCAAGCCAACTGATGGATTCCAATGAATGAATAAAGGTTATGTTCCAGTCTAAACATATTGCTTGTCTATATGTAAGTCCCTGTCCCTTTTTTGTTCTTTACTTGCTCTCCAGGTACAGATCTTATTCTTTTCACCTGCCAGCTACTATTATTTTCTTCTTCTCATGTGTGTCCTCTCAGACAGTTATTCTTAATATGATTTTATTCTATTCAATAGCATGTCTCCCACCTTTTCTCTTTTCTGAGGAGGCTCAAGACAATTTGAAGCCCACAATATTTTACTATTATTAAAAGCACACTGGAGGATGGAATATCACCTTGTCTTCCCACAGAAGTCCTTACCATGTCTTTAAGCTCACAGCACAATCACTGTTCAGTAGTGTTACCAGCTCAAAATCTTATGTATGTGATTGGATGAGACATAATATGGTGATCACAGCATATTTAAAAGTGGTACAGTAACCATGCCCTGTACTATTTATTACGCAACTATCCCAAGCATAGCATTGGAGCTGTGGCCACTGTATTAATACCCCAGAATACTGTAACTTTAAGATGTCCTTAAATAACTTGCACAACCAGTCTAGAAAGAATAAAGATCAGATAGTGAAAAAAAAATTCTATTATGTAAGCCATCAGTATTCTTTTAGTCTAGCCTTCTTGTGGCTGAGCTGAAACAAAAGAATACATATTTCCAGAGAAAGGAAGTGAGAGAGCAGATTGTGTTGTAGAAATCCAGCAAGACCAAATGGTGCTCTTTTTCTTTTAGTTGCTGGTGAGTGGTGAGTGACTTTTTGTAGCTAACAGCCCACATACAGGAACTATCATGGGCTGAAAGACTACAAAATTGCATACTTAAATATTGATGCATTGGTAAAGGTAACATGTTACTGAATGCTCTAAATCTAACTATACATGGCAGAAGGATGACCAATATTTAGAAGATCTGAAAGAGAAAGACTGCATCTTTAGTGGAAGATTAAATGGATTGGCAGAAGGCAAATGGAGAAATTAAATCTTTTCTACGTTAAAGAAAATCTTGAGTTGGCAGGAAGCCGAATATAGAAACCCCCCGAGCTACACTAAACTTTTCCCTTGTAATTCCTATACCCTCTAAAATGAACTGTTTGAAAGTCCAATTAGTCCCTTAATAATCATGACTGTTATCTAATGATGAATAAACCATCTGCAGAAAATATTGCAATCACAGACACAGCTGTTACCATATGCTGAAATTTTCTTACATGACCTTGGTTGCTACAGTACCTACCAGCTGAAATAAGACATAGAAATATTGCCAGCTTCAATTAGACAAGCAAGCTGTTCCTTTTCCAAGGCTGTTTAAGCACTTCAGCCATTAATATAAAACACAAACCATGGAGTTATTACAAATTTGACTACCTGTTCCTAAGATGAAGAGATTAAATTCTGGAAAGAATTTCAGTTCATCACTATTAATGTGGCTAAAAATAGAAAACTCAAGTACTTGATTTCAAAAGATCCCTAATTATCTTGTTACTTCTAGAATTGGAATCTTAAGCCAGGAGTGCACAGGAAGCAGAGAGGCCCTGGAAATGAGTTGGCTTCAGTTTATTTAGAACAAAGGCACAAAAGAGAATTTTTGGCAAAGAAATCTGGCATACTTTTCTTTATTCAACAGGTAGGAAGTATGTGACCTTGTTTAGTGTTTGTCTACCTTGAGGTCTATTTCTAGCAACCCAAGATATTTTAATAAAAGTAATCCTTTAAAATCTTTCCAAATCTAAACTTTCAAACATGCATTTGTAGTAAGGCGGTGCCAGCTTAATTACATATGCCTTTGTCAAGTTGTAAATATGCTAATCTGTTGGAGATATTATGTTAGCCTTCCTAATCCATGTAACCCTTTCTGCATCACACTAATATCAAAATGCTTAATTTTGATATAAACCTTAACATGTCTAATAAAATCAATGACATTTCTTAGGCCAGGAAAATTATTATGCATTTTAATTGTCTAAATTATCCATTCAGTTTAATATAATGCAATAAAGTAATAAAGCAATAAAAGAAATTGAGATAATTAAGAATGTGGGTTGAGTTACAGTGCCTGCAAGCATTCCCAGACCTATTTTGTTTTATAGATTACTCACTGGCAGTTCAGTGTAAAGTATCAGTATATAAAATCTAGGTTCTCCAGTAATTTTTGTAGAATGACTAGATCACGTGATCTTTTTTCTACATAAAGTTGAAAGTGGTTCTGTAAGGGATTTCTGTGGTCAAGATAATGACTTTTCTGACTCATTTTCCATAGGCGTTCCCTAATACCTACTTTAGAAAGCAATGCTTCTGCAAACAGTTCAGTTGTTGGAATTGTTCATTGCAATAGTGATACTAGAGTTGCTCAAGGGATGTCTGGTCATGGTTTGTGACTTTTCCTTCCTTCTATCTGTTAATAGCATCACCTGAAGTTAAAAGGACATAAAACATATAACTACAACTGTTTTGATGGTCTACCAACCTTTTTCTTCATGCTGAAGGAAAGAAGAGATGTCTATATAGAAATATGGTACAGCTTCTCAGTAAGAAAGGAAGGGAAAACAAAAATAGCCATTCACAGAAATTACCTCCATTACAATCTCCTTTTCATTCAGCACATTTGAAGTTCTCTTCTTTGCCTCACCTACTCAATAAAACTCCTATTTTCTATTTCAATACCCACTTAAAGCATGTTCCAAGCATCATACTAAAGAAGCATAAAATATCTGTGCCATTTCCTGACTACAAGCTCATTCACACAATGTGGTGGTATCTGGCCTATGCTTTCCAAGTCTGTGCTGCAGGAACACACCAAAAGCACTGAAGGAGTTTGATCTAAGCACCTTGTTGTGTGTCCTGCTAAACAGAACAGCCCTGCTCAGTAGATAGTAAGCAATTAACAGGGTATTGCTAAAAAATGTTTTGTAGTAAGAGAAATCCTAACTTAGGGAGGACAATGAGAGTTTTGCTACTGTCTTTGCAAGTGCCAAGACTTTCCTCACTACAATTGCAATGGAATTATGCTGGCTGATGTTTTAGAATGCTTGTAATTACCACCGGATCATATGATTAAAAAGCTCAACTCATGAATCGGATTATTTACAGTGCAGTTAGCAGAATCTATGTGCTTGCACATACAGAGTTTGTGTATTTGCACATGTGCGTATGTATAACCAAGTGTATTGATACTGGAATATTGGTTTGGAATATTGGTAGTGACCTTCTACTAACACAGAAACACAAAGTCAAACTGCAGCTACTTTGTGACTGCAGTTTGAGAACTCTGTATCCTTATTGCTAAGTCAACTTGTCCTGTTCGTTAGGCCTGTGGAGAAAGCAGTCAGTGCCTTCCTCAATAAAGCTGATAAACTTCTAAATCGATAACCACCTGAGACATCCTAAAGCAGCTTTTAACAAGAAGGTAAAATGGCTTAGTATAACCGATACATATATGTTTTAATGCTTTCAGGGCTGCACAAAGGAAAAGTCCCAAACTATTTTCTAGTTGTAGATAAAGTAGCTTTTAGCAACACTTGAGACACGGCTGCACTAGCACAGGAGCAGTATCTGAAACTAGGAAGTCCTTTTCAGTCTTTGGTTTCTAATTGCTATTAAAGAATATGTGTTCACAGTTGACCCAAAAAAAAAAAAAATTTCTTCAGTGATTTTACAGAAGTATAGTATTCAAATTTCTTTTGCCAGTCTCATGGGAGAGCAAAAATCAAGACTGATCTATTTATAAAATAATTTTAAAGGGGACGGGACCCTCGCCATGCTTGGTGTTACTTGGATGTCACTTATTTCAACAGGCAGATTTGTAACCCTTCAAACAGCCCATACATACTTCGGGCTGACAGGTGATTTATGTTCTCTCTGTCCTGCATATGAAAGTATGGTGTGCACAACACCGGCATCTGTTTGGGAAGTAATGCACTAGAAAGTAGAGCCAAGGTCACATTGAATGAGTAGCACATTGGAAGGTAGAGATGGGAATTACAAAACTGCATTTTTTTGTTTGTTTCTTTAAAATTCTTTCATTGTTTTTTCTCAATGGTGCATTTCCATTGTGATGGTACCTGATTGTTTACCGAGTGAACCTGGCATCTACACTACAGCCTCAGCAATCTTTCCTCTTTGGTTGCTTTGCAAATTTATTTCTGAATATTTGTTTCCAAAGTATAGTCAGGATCTGTAAGTTTTTTCCTGCAGGCTGAATGGCTTATTAGAGCTTCCTGTTCCCCTTAAATTTGTTGCATTTAGCAATTTTTTTTATAAATTGTGGATCGAATGTGCAGACCACCTATATCACCTGGACCCAAGACTAAGAAGAAACTTAGAGTCATAAAGTCATAGAATCACAGACTTGTTTAGGTTGTAAAATAGCTTTAAGATCATNAACCCTTCAAACAGCCCATACATACTTCGGGCTGACAGGTGATTTATGTTCTCTCTGTCCTGCATATGAAAGTATGGTGTGCACAACACCGGCATCTGTTTGGGAAGTAATGCACTAGAAAGTAGAGCCAAGGTCACATTGAATGAGTAGCACATTGGAAGGTAGAGATGGGAATTACAAAACTGCATTTTTTTGTTTGTTTCTTTAAAATTCTTTCATTGTTTTTTCTCAATGGTGCATTTCCATTGTGATGGTACCTGATTGTTTACCGAGTGAACCTGGCATCTACACTACAGCCTCAGCAATCTTTCCTCTTTGGTTGCTTTGCAAATTTATTTCTGAATATTTGTTTCCAAAGTATAGTCAGGATCTGTAAGTTTTTTCCTGCAGGCTGAATGGCTTATTAGAGCTTCCTGTTCCCCTTAAATTTGTTGCATTTAGCAATTTTTTTTATAAATTGTGGATCGAATGTGCAGACCACCTATATCACCTGGACCCAAGACTAAGAAGAAACTTAGAGTCATAAAGTCATAGAATCACAGACTTGTTTAGGTTGTAAAATAGCTTTAAGATCATTGAGTCCAGCTGTTAACCTAGCGCTGCCTAAACTATGTCACTGAGCACCACACATATGTATCTTTTAAGTAACTCCAGGAATAGCGACCCTAACCACTTCCCTGGGCAACCTGTTCCAGTCCTTGATAATCCTTTTAGTGATTTCCCCCCCCACCCCTAATATCCAGTCTAAATCTCCCCTGACAAAACCTGAGATGATTTCTTCTTGTCCTGTCACTTGTTACTTGGGAGAAGAAGCCAACATTCGCCTTGCTACAATCTCCTTTCAGGTAGCTGCAGAGAGCTATAAGGTCTCATCCCAGCCTCTTTTTCTCCAGACTAAACAACTCCAGTTCCCTCAGCTGCTCCTCATTAAGACTTGTTCTCTAGACCCTCCCACACCAGCTTCATTACCCCTCTTTGGACATTCTTTAGAACCTCAATATCCAAAAACTGAACACAGTATTTGAGGTGCAGTCATACCAGTGCCAAATATTCAAGCTATTCAAGAACCGTCTGGATGCGTTCCACTGTAATCTGCTCTAGGTGATCCTGCTCTGGCAGGGTGGCTGCATCCTTCGAGGTCCCTTCCAGCCCCTTATATTCCATGATTCTATGATTCCCTCTTCTACTTTTTTAATGCCAAAGGCTACAGTCTTTGTTTGAAAGGCTCCACTCAGATAACTGTTCTAATTGTATTCCGTTGATGTGATTCTTTTCCCCCTGCTGATCAGTAGAGTAGGCTGCTCTGTGGGTGCTGCCCCTGGCCTGGAGACAGTACAGTTGGTGTAATGACAAATTAAACTCTTTAACCTGCAGAATTATTTTGGTCAGTGTAACTTCAGAGTCAACCTTTTTTTGAANATAATAGTGGAGCACAGATATAATAGCAGACACACCTTGTAATGGCAAAGCACATGCTGTGCTCCCTGCTCATCTCCTTTTATCCATACAGCCCGAGACTAATGGGCTTTTGGACACAGGATAGCAAATCAAATGGCAGTTAGACAAGCTTGACCATATTAGGTGAAACCACAGGCTTGCTTTACCCTTTTTAGGGCAGAACACAGGCCTTGCACAAGGCAACCATGTGTACCTTGTTTACCACAGGGTCTGGGCAGGCCACAGACCCCAGACTTAGTGGCTCCAGATTCTTTGTCCTCTTTCCCGCAGTTGCTCTCCCCAAAACAGAAGGAGGGAAAGCAGAAAAACATGTCTGGGCAAGCCAGGACATGTATAAGCCTATTTTGGCCTGCTTAGGCCTACCACAACAAGGTCCCTTTCAACCTAAGCTAATCTATGATTCTATGACTCTAAATACGGGGGGCATGATCACTTCACATGATGATGCTGAGGCTTTCATCACTTCAAATCTGGGGGTTAGAAATGCCCAAAACACCAAGTTAATGGAAAAGGTGCAATGCCAGTGTGTGACCTGGCAGACTGCAAGAAAAAAAACCTGTCCAAAAAAGGTAAAGCATTCTGCAGCCATGTCTTAAATCCTTCCTATATCATAGTCTTAAACCTCTAACTGTAAGCATAGGTTGGATGTCAGAATGAAGCACATAATCAGAAATCTGAGATTTTTAGGAATGTAGACAGGTATGCAGAGATTTGGGCTGAGAACTGTGAAACTAAAGGAGCCATGTTATGTGGTTCTACCTTCCTCAGGAGCACTGCTGTCATCAGAGCTGAGTGTGGAGGCAGCGTGGCACTCACAGCTCCTAGGAAGGAGCTACAACATCGATATGTCTGTCAGGGACATGCTCTGGAAGAAGATTGAGGGCTCAGAATGGGAGACTGAGGACAAGGACCACGTTCCAGTACTCTCTTATGAAACAGCCCAAAGTGTGGTTTCTTCATTTGAGGCTAAGACATTTGTATAGATAGATACACTTTGAGGAGCAGATCCTTTTACTTTCTAAAATCATCTAGTCAAATCAAAATTTTAACACTTCAAATTGTGAAAATTAAAGTTCAAGGAAATTTTGATCAAACCTTGAATCATGTTGTGATGTTGGATGCTTGAAATAGCCCTGAAACTTTCTTCTCCCTCTGGCAATATAGCAGAGACAGAAGCAAGGAATGGACGGGTTCAGAATAACACTGTAGGAGAGGCAGTAAAGGCAAAATAGGGGCACTATGTTCAGAATTTCTTTCATATTTACCTATAAGATTGGAATAATCCCAAACAATTTGGGGGCATTTAAAATAGTCACTGGCAGACAATAGGAAAGATCTATTTAGTTTTTCATATAAAAATCTTTTTAGACTCATTTTTTGATTTATAAACCTAACACGTTGGACAATCTGGCCTAAAGCCACACATCTTTTAGTTCCAGGTGTTGTAATTCTCGTTGACAGCCTGATTCTAAAGATCCACTCTGTAGGCCTGTGTTTCTTAATTTCTTTTAATTGAAAGACTGTAAGGATGTTTTTAGGCAAAAAAACCCACAAACCATCTCTACAGTATTCCCACAATTGTCTTCAATTACAAGCAACTAAAAATTAGGCTAAAGTTTGAGTGTTCATTTATTACAAAATAAAAGAAAGTCTCTTTGCTTGGAAGTATGGGGAGTATGTGTGGTTTCTTTTTAATTTCATATTAAACTCTACCAGTGATGCATGGTACATAATTAGAGAAACACAACACAAAAAAACTATTGAAGATATTGCATTGCATGCAGATTGCATGATATCTTGGTTCCTAGGATGGCTGTCTAATGTATTCATATCTTACAAAAGTCCATGCTTTATCACTTGACTGGTTGCCCTGATGCATCTGCTGAAAAGTGAGCAGAGCTGATTGTAGTAGACAAGAAGTTTTTTGCCATTGCATACATAAAACCTGGCTATTAGCTCTCTTGTAACTCAACAGACAACTGGAGTCAATACTGGGCAAACTCTAAAGTTTGCATAGCTGCCATTGCCTGTTTGGAGAACAGAGGAAGAGAGTTCTGTAGGAACTATGTGAGGGAGTGCACAGATTTACTTCTCTCTTGTCACGCTGCCCAATGCTCTGAGGAAAAAAGAAGCTTTTCATTGAAAAATGAAATTAAGAAGTGGTGATACAGTACCAGTGTAAACCCAAGAACCCAATACCAACTCTATACCTTTCTGAATCCATGCAACTTTAAAATTTAGTCAGAAGTATACAAGGAAAAGCATTAAGCAGATGAAGAAACTATTGCTTTGACACAATATATCCTCCTTAAGGCTCTAAGGTTCAAATACTACAAACATCGTCCGTTGCTGTCTTGTATTACTAGCTTTCTTTTACACTGCTTGTTCAGAAACTGATTTACAATTTCCCTTTCCTTGTTCAGGAAATATATATCTGGAATCATCAGCAGCTTTGCTGTTTCAGTCTTGTCAATGAATCTCAATTTTTATTTTACAGAAATACAGATAATGCACTAAATATGCATATTATTAGAACCTATTTAAAATCCTTGGGACAGCTGTTTTACTACATATTTCCTTGAAAATAATTTGCAGTCTGAAAAGTAGGATTAATTAGCTTTGCAATGACCTACATAGATTGTTCAAAGTGTCTGATTTCTATCAGCCATCAAAGGAAAAAACTAAGCAAATTGCACTTAGCTGATCTTTTACAGGGAGCACTGAAAGCCAGAGCATGTTATTTACAAGGGGGAAGGAAATAGCATGGTAGAGACATCAAACGATCTATTGACATCACCTGGCAACTAATTTGAATTTATATTCAAGGAAGAATATATTAGAACCTGAGGACCAAGGCAATATCAGAGGGAGATCACTGTCATTATTATGAACAACCGTAATCGTTGACAATTTCTAGAGCATCTTTTATTTTTTGCCTGACATTATCCATGCAGTATGTAATTTCTAAGTATGCACAGTGTGGAGATGGCAGGAGAGGATATATCAAGTGTTTCTGTGGACTGGACTTCAATCCCCTGCTGCAGCATCCCAGAAAGCCTAGACAGGGTCGCATTAGAAGACTGACTGTGAGAATAGCCCTCAGAGATGCTCAGTAACTGATACAGAGCTAGCAGAATATGTCCTGTCAACACATTGAACAGTAGGGCTTATGTTAACAATAGGAGGGAGCAAGAAAAACCCCAGCTTCAGGACAAACTGAATGCAAAGCCTGCATAGAGCAGTGACCACAGCCAAGCTCTGTGCAGGAACGACTTCAGAGTTTTTTCTACACTACATTTCCTTCTTCAACTTTCTCCTAGTCATTTTGTTTGCTCTTCTCTGTACTTTTTCTAAACCCACTATGTCCTTCATGAGATGTAGAGTCCAGAACTATGTATAATACTCAACAAGTAATGCAAAATGATGCTCTGCCTTGTTCTCAGCTCCCCTTCCAGATGATGCTTAACATTGTATTTGTTGTTTTTTCAAACTTCTGCTACACAGTGAGCTAGTGATTGTGGAGAGTTTTTGATGAAGACTCCAAGAACTCCCTCCAGAGTTGTAGCTACCTGTTCAGAGCTCAGCACATCACCTAAACATAGTTTAGACTGATACTCCTTCGATGTCTACCCTGATGGTTTCAGCTCTCTGCTGATTTGCAAATCGCCACCTCCTGCCTGACCACTCCTTAAATTTGATGAGGTTTTTCTGGGGTCCTTCACTACCAATAGGGCATCTGATAATCTGAAAAAAAGGCTTAATATCAGCTGTAAACCTAGTGGTTTCCCTGGGCATTTCCTTTCCCAGGTCATGGATGAAGATGTATAAAATACATACCGGTCCTTTAGGGACTCTTTTTTTCAATAATGATAAATACTACAAATGAGATCTATGAAGTGGCATGTCAGGTGGGCAACTCTAACGCAGCTAGATCAGAATCCAAACATTTTAATTACTTCCTATTGAATCCACCATGTATACTTGATGTGCAGCAGTGAAAAGTAACAGATTATATAAGAGAATATCTCTTTCAGCACTGTTAAGAAGGCAACAGTTCATCTATCCAGACCACAGAGATTTTGCAGTACATCTGCCTTCCTCCCCCATGCAATCTGCATAATTTGCTAGTATCACTACTTCCAGGACCTGAAGGTTGTTCAGATGATTGGAGGGCACTTACAGAGTGCAAAAAAAGGGCTTTATCTAGTGATTAAATCAGCAGAGAGTCCAGGTTAGGATGGGCTCTGTCAACAAATTCTTTTCACTAATCTATCCTTTAACTCCACTGTATATAAAATGTTGCTAATACTGCACCTCTTGGGGATATCAGAAAGCTTTGCTCTGTAACATTTTCAGAGTTCAGAGCTGAAAATACAAATGGTATTACGTTACAAAGTAAAATAATAACAGCAATCTTTCACTGAAAAGCCAAGTCTAAACTGGATCCAAAACATGTCATCTCCCTTGAGCTCTGTGTTACATCTGTGATACCAGATACAAAAGCCTTGGTAAAGTCTCTCTGAGTAGCTAAGAAGCAAGCTGAAAAAAACGAGGCCAAAGAAGACACAAAAATGATTCAACTAAATATACAGCTGGTTTGCAAGAGACTAGAAGCAGTACAAGCTTTAAAGGCTGGCTGTTGTAACTGCTATAAGCACCTAACTTGGTCAATTACTTTAGGTGCTTGACCCATCAGGGTGCCAGAGTTTCTGTTCCAACCGTATCTGCCTGCTTTACGACTAAAGCAAACTTTGCCATTCTGAAAAAGGAGAAGGAAGTTGCCAAAAGTAACTCTGAAGCACCAGGCTCAGAGCTGTGTCAGAAAGGCAGCAGAACTGGAATTCTGCAATAATCCCAATTACTAACCAGCTGGGATTCAAGGCAATGATCTCATTTACACAGGTTAAAGAAATAAGTGTTCAGCTTTTGTACGCCACAGCATTTGCAGGACAAAAGACAGCTGATCCCATTTCTAAACTGATGTGGGTGAGGGAATTAATAATCGTAAGAACAGCTATTTTTTTAGGAAGACTAAACACAGGCAATGAAGAAAATAAGAGCTGGCAGCAATTTATGCAAGCTGCAGAGTCCCTATTCTTGCAAGACAGATTTGTAGATAAAGAAAAGCTTTTAATCAATGGCAGTACAAAACTTCCTCTTGTTCATTTCGTTACAGTCTCAGTAAAACAACAGCTCAATCGGGTAGAACTCCTCTGGTCTTGGTGCAGAAGAATGTCCCAGGACAAGCTTTATTCCAGACCCATTTTTCACTGTTGTATTTGAGAGGACTTGCAAAAGACCTTAAAAAAAAAAAAATCACTCAGGAAAGCTAAGTGTTTCTGTAGAATGCGCTACATTTCGTAATAAGATGAGCGGCAAGAAGAAACTGCAACTCCGTGCGGTAGGACAAAGGCTAACTGACTTGTTCATTTGGAAATGTCCTAGAGGGCATGCTATAATATAAATTGGGTTATGGTATTAATAACTAGAGAATTCAAAGGATGACTGTTGGCAGTGGAGAACTTAACCTGGCCCGAAACTTTGAAATTACCGAAAATAATGGAAGCAGTACTAAAAAAATTACAAGATCTGTGAGTATAACACAGAGACAATCAAACTGCTTCAGTAAACAAAATATGAAGCCAGTTGGAATGAACTAACTCTCCTGAGGGTTGTTTCCATGTGGAGGAGCTCATTTTACATCAGGTTGTCAGCATAAAATGACCCAATGTCATAAATGCCTGAAGACAAAATGCTAGGCCAGAAAATGCAGTGGTGGCTGTCAGGCAGCATATTAAACCCACTACAAACCTTGTCAAAGCAGAGGATAAGGAGGCAAGCAGAGGATAAGGAGGCAAGTAGAGAAGGGTAAAAAGGTTTAGCCCTGGGGGGAAAGTGCATGTTCTAATACATTAAAAAAAATAAAATCCACTGTTAAGACAGTATCAGTGGGCACTCTTTGAAATAGATCTAGAGATGTTGTCTGTAGCAATGATTTTTTATCTACAACCCTGGCAAATGCCCTACCAGGTGGAGGGCGGTCTGGTTCCGTCTGTGAATACACTAAGTCTGGGTGATCCAAAGTCCAAGGCAAAGTCTGTTGGGCACTGAGCACCCCAAAGGACTGAGATCTAGGTTGTTGGGTTTTTTTGGGGTAGGTTTCTTTGTTTGTTTGTTTTCGAGCACAATGAGCATAATGTAAATGTTTAAGTTTGTGGAAGGTAGTTTTAAAAATTATTTTAATTGCTTTGACATTCCTGTGTCTCCATACTCGAATATAAAGGGAAAGGCTCAGCATTCATGTTTTTATAGATCTTTCCTCTCCAAGCAGAAAATTCCTTTTTTTTCTTTTTCTCCAATTTTTCTTTGTGTGAAAGTTGTTCCAAATATCCAGTTATTCTTATTCTTCTCTGTACATTTCCTAGGTACGCTTTATCTGCATTAATTCTAGTTCTACTTTATGACCAGGTCTACACAATGTATTCAAAATATGCAGCATTCACATCAGTATTTTGTATCTTGTCTGTTCTCAGCAATTCTTCAAAGTAGCTCCTCTAGCATGTAAGCCAATGGCAACATTTCAGATTACTTTTCTCCTATGCCTTCGTACTATTTAAATGTTCCTGTTGCACCTTTGTCTTTGTAAAAACAGAAATTCTCTGTCAGATTCTCTTTTCACTTCCAAAACCTACAATTTTAACTAAGTTGCTTATCATTTTTAATTTTTTGGGGGCCACCTTTGCTTTGCTCTTTCTTTGGTAGAGTTTGTACCATTTTATATTTATCCCAGCTATATACCACTTCCACCTTTTTGGGTGAATGTCTTTTTTAGAGTTACTTTACTTTTTCATTTGGCTATTTCATGAAGTTGGGTCTTCTTTGTTTTGTAGTTGAGTTTTCATTGAATAATTTTGTTTAATTAGCACTGTTCACTAACTGTGATCCTCTGATGTGGTGGTTTTAAACATTGTCCATGCAAGCTATAAAAAGTTTCTCCTTCAAGCTGCATCTTTTCAGCTTACTTTTTAGAAGTTTTCTCATGGAAAATTAGTTATATATTTTTAAAAATAAAATGTTGTTGTGCTGCATTTTCCTTTCCTATAAAAGTCAACATACCTCTGAGAGCATATCATGGTCATTTTGCAGTATCACTCCAACAGAGTTTGTGGGGTTTTCTTTTAAATGCAGATAAAAGATAGTTATAAAGATTTCAAGAATAACTTTTTAAAATTTTTCCTCAGAAACAAGCTCCTATATGGATAAAGACAAAGTCCACCTGTCCTCATTTTTTTATATTGAGTTGACCTTAAGGAAAACAAAATGAAACAAACTTGGGCCCAGCTGCCTTAAAAATTACAAAGATGCAAAAAGATTGAAAGGTAGATGATGACTGTAGAGAACCACTGCTCTCTCTAGACTGTAGCTAGTGGGCAGGAAGAGCCACAGTGCATCAGTGGCTCTGGCATTAGGAACCCAGGTGACATGTCATTTATCTCAGTCAAAATGATCCAAACAGCTACATGTAATTCTTTTGACTCAGAATGGGGAAGTTAGCTATGCTTACCTAAAGCAGATCACCTGTACTTACTATTTGGTTGTTGCAAAGGAGAAAAAATGGACATTTCACATCCCTGCAATCTTCTCTGGACAGGTCTTTCTCTTCCAGTATTCCCTTTAATTTGCTATTCGATGATACTAAAGTAAAATTATATGTTGTAATTCCTATCCTGATTTGAAATTTGCCACATAACATTATGTGGTGAGTATTTTCCAAGGTGTCCTTATTTTACAGCCCAAAATAAAACTTCAGTCTGCTGTGAGTGCACGTTGTCCATCACTTGTGCTTTCCTCTTGAGATCTGGTTTTGATATACTGGGAAACATTGGCAACAAAGTCCATAATAAGTGGAAATAATGCCTGAGCAAGAACTGCAGCAGCACCTTTTTACCAATTTTATCATCTGCTCATTGTACATTGTTTCTCCTAGCAGAATATTTCCTGACAACCTATGACATTAGGGCCAAGACTAACTTGTTTTGTGGCAGCAAAAGAAGCTTTGCAGTAAGCAGCTTTCGCTAGTCACCTACATAGGGAAAGATATGAGGGATCTGGATCTTAATATTCTTGGTACTTCAAAATATAAGGAAAAGACTTAGTCTATCATACATACAATTTGAATGCTATTTAAAATATAGAATTGAAGTAAATGATGGAATTCAGGGGAAATTCCAGATCTTTTTAAAGTTTCACTTATGTAAGTTACCCAATAATTACCCTGAAAACTTTACCTGTGACTAGCTAACAACTTTCTATGATAACTATCAGATACTCATTTCATACAGTCAACATAAGTTTGCTGTATATACTAAAATGAGTTATGACAGTAGGATCTAAAAAGCTTTAAAGTAATATCTCTCAGAACTTGTACACCTAAGTAATGAGCAGAATTAACAGAACTCTCAAGATTACCAAATTAAACATTATGAGCAGTGTGAATAACATGGACGATTCTTGACAAACCAATTTTTTACTACATATTCTCTGGTGCAATGGCCATAGTTGATGACTAGATAAAAAGATGAGTAATCTTTACCTTGTACTATAGAACAGTTTGCACAGTCTCTTTACGTCCTCTCTCCAAGCTCATTCTCATATCTGTTTATAAGATGACATAATGAGAACTTGGTCATCTGGTAATTAAAGAAAATTTAGGTGCCCAAGTGAAAACCATAACCCCATATTTGCTACTAAAATATCTAATATTTGCCTAAGTTTTACAATTCACCCAGCATGCATGATTGCATCCACGAACATGCTGAATACCTTGATGCTATGCTTCAGGTTTCTAGATATCAGTCAGACTTTAGCAGAGAAATCAGGGGAAAACTCCTCCAAAAAAGTTTAGTCACATGATACAGTCAGAACATGCCTAATGTGTGGACTAACTTCCTTCAAGAAATCCAGTTCTAGCGCCTACTTTCTTGTAAGAATTTCCTTCAATATTACTCTTCAGAACATTTATTCAGGAGGTGGGAACACTAAGATGAGAGGGAATGGAAAAGAATTTGAAAAATGATCAAATGTGCAAATACAGGATGGGTTAATGAGAAGCAGGCAGCAGTTCTGTAGAATAAGAGCTAATAGTGGGTTTGGATAACACCTGCCAGAGAAGAGTGAATGCCATCAAAGTGAGTAACTTGTTTGTACTTCCTTTGTACACAAAATCACTGTGCTTGGACAGCAGCTGATGGAACGGGACCTGAAATCTTAGCTCCAAGAACAATTTAATGGGCAGTTTTTGCATTGAACAAATGTGTAGTTCACAAAACTAACCAGCAGAGAGCAATATTTAAATTTGAGCTGAGCGTGATATCTCAACAAACTAATTACTGCATTACTGTGCATAAAACTGTATAATGCACTATGTTAAATATAAGTCTCTGTTACATTAGTCACAACTACTCGCTGCCAATGCATTCCGATGTAATGTCTAACCCAGAAAAACATGTATGCAAATCATCTGAATACTTACTTGTAATTTGCATGATGTTGATGGGGTCTCCTGAGGTTATGATGTAGGGTAGGCTTGAAAAATTAAACACAGATGTACTTTTATTTTACACAAAATTTAGCTGCAAAGCCTTAACAAGGAATTTGCAATGATATGATTCCCTCTAGCCACCTGTAGTGGTCAGCTGACTCAGAATGAATTCGGCTTGCAGAAGGTGTATTGGGCAAATTAAAACCATCTACTTGATCTGCAGGTCTTTCAATATCTTTTGTGGGGAAAATTTATCATTATTTTCCCACTGAGCTTCAAACAAAAGGTTACAAAAGGCACAATCTATCCCTTTGTTTAGAGTGAAAATTTTGTCTTTGATCATGTTCCAGAAAACAACAAAAAGTAGGGGAGAAAAAATGGTTAACCCACAGTGTTGTGTTCTGTACACTTAGAAAGTTAACTGACTTATTGAGCATCTTACAGTAACATAGTACAAACATTATGGTGAAGTAGAGATAGGGAACAAACTTTCCATGAAAATCTTTCTGGTTGACTAAATTAAATGATCTGATCTGTTCCTGTTCAATTTATTCCCCAAAGTATTCTTGTAGTATGGTCTGGGGAAAAAAAAAAAAAA
>WBNM01015576.1:176807-243389 GCA_013399055.1 Ramphastos sulfuratus | reverse complement strand
AAAAAAAAAAAAAAAAAAGAGATACTCACTTTTAATTTTAATTTTAATTAAATATTGCTAAATATTCCCGGAAATGCATTTGAAATTAACACAGAGACTTCACAGCAGCAGTTGATCCAAGAAATTGTGCTCAGCTAGTAAGGGAAAAGGAACTGTAATATGCATCTGGGCAAAATATCAGCCCATCTACAAATTATCATAATTCAAAACAAATAGTGTACAGAAGATGTAGAGGTCAAGCACAAGTCATTTTGGCTTATTAGTCAGATTAATTTCCCAAATCATGTGAAAGACTGGAGTTCTCTACAACACAAAAACATTGAAATGATACTGAGTGTATTATCTGCTTGAAAAGATTCTCCAAGCTTGCCTGTACTCCCAGTCATGGGCATGCATCACAATGGAGAGGATGTAATAGAAAGATTTAAAGCAAGAATATGGGTCTTTCTGTTCTCAGAGCTGTCAAAAAATGCAATAGCACCAAAAGGAGGTAAAGAAGTATTAATTCCTCTGTATCTTTGTGGTTGTTTCCTAGTCTGCTTGTCCTGCTGTGGTTGAACACTGAAACAGAATTCGGCTAGTTTCCTCTCTGATCTAAGTGTAGCAGATGATGCTTGCAGCAGAAAGGATGAGTGGGAGTGTCTTGAATATCTGCATTTCCAGCAACTAATGGAAGTCTCATAACACCAGGAGCCACCATACCTTGCATATGAATGATAGAGAATACCATTAAACCAGCTTTCTCCTATAGCCCGTTAATGTGACGTATCATTCACTTCACTTGGACAATACATTCAGTATGCTTCCCTCATTACTAAATGCTGCTGTCATTGTGTAACCAGGGTCTAAGGGGTTGGATGACACAGTTCCAACTGGAAACTCAGGCCAAACAGTAATATTCCTTCAGGAGAAAGGAACCCCTGGAAAGGAAGATCTCCTTGCAGAAGAAATTACAGATTCCATCTGAATAGGAAGGATTAAGAAAAAGAGCTAAAAAATATGATTTAATGAATAAAGTGTGAAAGACCCCTTTTGTCCTCTAGACGATTGCTCAATCCCATTTCATATCAGTTGTTCTTGCTGTCTGACTGGCCAGCCAGATTTGTCCTTCCCAGTAACAAAGTGAAATGCATCTTTTCCATCTCACTCAATATCTCCTGTTGTTCTTTATCTTATTGGTTTTCATAAGAGCATTATTTAAAATGAAGAACGAGGCATAAGACAGGCTGAGGATTCACTTCAGTGCCACATTAGTGAAGTGCCCTTAGCATTCACTCCTATTTGTACCCCAGCTTGCTCAATAGCTCTGTGATGTGTCTGCTTGTAAGTGATAAAGTGCTACAAGAGGCAGCAGATTAAATCTAACACGTATTCATTCCACCAGCAGCTTTGGGCTACAGAAACATTAGGTCTGTATGACAGCACACAAGATGAAGGCATAGCCTCTCCAGCATTACAGCCTAAAGATTTCTTAAAGGTTCTGTGATAACATGGACTTTCTACTAACCTGCATCATTCTGGATTTCTCCTAAAACAGTCAGACAGATACATGCCCTCGGTGGGTGGGGATGCGAGTTGAGATGAACTGTGTGTAAGAGAGAGAGTGTGTGGTGTCAGAACACAAGAATGAGCTCCTATGCTCCCACCATTTCACACTACACTGTGTTTCCTCTTCAGTTATTTTCTGTGCCAGGATGACTGCAAAACCTCAGAATATATGCATGTCTGCATCTTAATAATGCTATAGAATAACAGAACTGTTTCGTTTGGAAAACACCTTTAAGATCACCGTGTCCAACCACTATCTAACTCTACCAAGTATGATGCTGAACTGTGCCCCTTAGCACCTCCAGAGGTGGTGACTCAACTCTTTCAGTGAAGAGATTTCTTTCACAATCCAACCTAAACCTCCCCTGAGGCTATTTCTTTTTGTCTTTTTGTCCTATCGCTCATTCACTAATTACCTTTCATGCAGCTGTAGAAAGCAACCCTGTCTCTGCAGTTTTCCCTAGTGGTGTACCCTGGCTTCCCTGCTTTCAGTAAATTACTGTAAATTTCCAAGAATTGTGATACTTCTGCACCTCATACATTCATGTGCTTCTGACTGGTCATGGGTTTTGACACCATCAGTATCTCCAGAACCATATTTAAGGAAGACGTTCTGATCCTAGCAGTCACATAGAAGGACATCAGAGATCTCTCCTCCCTGGGGATCTAGAAAAACCTTGACTCAAACAGTCACTACCTTCTTAGCAGCCCAGGTCGTCCCTGTCTGGAGCCTTGGCCTGGTGGCTGAGGTTGATAGTTCATCATGGCTGACCTCTTTTTTCCATGCTTTACAATCCATCCTTCTATATTATCTATGTAGCTACCTTTCTGCCTCTGATGCCTTTTTTGGCTGCTATCTGAGATGAACTGAGGGTCAAACAGAATGGAGTAGAATTGTAGAATCATAGAATCACAGAATCATAGAGTCCTTAGAATGGTTTGGGCTGGAAGGGACCTCTAAAGGTCATCTGGTCCAATCCCCTCTGCAGTAAGCAGGGGTATCCTCAACTAGATCAGGTTGCCCAGTGCCCTGTTGAGCCTCACCTTGAGTATCAACAGGGATAGGGCCTCAACCACCTCCCTGTTCCAGTGGTCCACCACCCTCATGGTAAAGAATTTGTTCCTAACATGCAGTCTAAATCTCTAGATTGAAACCTTTGCCCCTCGTATCACTACAGGCCCTAGTAAACAGTCTCTCTCCATTCTTCTTGTAGGTCCCCTTCAGGTAGTAGAAGTACCCAGATGAAGAATTGTGAGGAAAGATTGCTATAATTCGAGGGATTTGGTTTGGTCTGGTTTGGTTTGTTTTTCAGGGGAAAGCATGGATATATCTGGATATTTTCTGGATAGGGCTACTCAAACACTTTGTAGGGTTTTGAGCCTCTTCTTAAAAGACACACATAACTTAAACAAAAGAGTGAACAAAACCTAAAATTAGATGTGTAGGGAAGACTATAACAGTAGGACAAGCATACTGGAATACTATTAGTAATACTCTCACAGCTGTCAGCAAGTTGCAGCCCAGGAGCTTCCTGATCCTTATGTAGCATTGTTATATAGCAATAAATGGATTCTTTTTTCATGAACTTGTCTAGAAGGATTGCATATGCCTTTTCATGACTTGGAGAAGGCTCACCCATACTTTGCCTTTCCTTAACCACTGCTGTGCAAGAGAAGACAACATACTTATGCATAATCACATTTTCCTTGTCAGTACATTTCTAAGTTCCAGGTAAGTAAATCCTTTGGGAAATTTCCCAGTTACGCATTAAAGGTAGTTTTTGAGCGCCGAGCTATGATTTGGGAAAATCAATAGTTACGTATCCATCATGTGATACATGACATCTTTGCACACAGAAGAGGTTCTAAGCACCAAATAAATCCATAGGAGAGTCAGTGAGCTAGTCTTCCAGAACCATGACTTTTTTCAAGCTACGCATCTAAAGCATCAATTTAGAGAGCGTTCTGAATAATTGAACTAGTTCCTCTTTTGGACATTGGCTTTAAGAAACATGAAAGAGTTATGAAAGTTTTCTTTGGAAGATGGCCTAATCTTCAAAATCATCTCAATGAGTACATCTCCAAAAAGTTATTCTAACAGAGCTGCTAATCCATCATATAGATTTTATGAACGATCTTCCTCTGGCATAAGATGTTTGGCTGCAAGCTAGCCATGATATGCTGTGTCTTCACCTGTATTCTTTGACTGGAAGCCTCAGGACAAAAGATATTACCTCTCTTACATGCCAAGTTCTTGCATTATGGGGACAAAAATACAGTTTGCAAGCTGATTATTATTATTATTACATTATGCAGTTACTTTTGAAATAGTTAAAACCAAATAACCTCAAGCTAGGTAAGTTGGAATACCATTTGCTGAACATAAATTTCTAGATGTCTGCCCACAAGGGAGAGAGAAGTCACTTTATGCATTTGTTGAACAGAAAATGTGGCATTGCAAGGCCTATGAATTACACAGTGTTCTCCCTGAAAAATAAAATTGCATAATATGTTGTTTTACTACTGCACGTAGTAAAAAATCATTCTTAGGTCCCAAAGCCAGAAAAAACAACACATGAAAGGACAAACTGACTACAAGTTCACTGCTTTGGATATAAAAAGGTATCTGGCATGATGAAGTCTTTTTTAGTCCATGTGTTTTTCATTTGAATTGGTTCATGTAAGGTTCTTTCAAAAGGAGGAAAAAAATGTGATAAATCTCCTTAGGAAAAGAGCTCTGCAAGCTTGGGAAGCTCTCTGGGCAAGCCAGGTCCTTTTGTCTGCCAAATTCTAGGGGCACAAGAGCCTAATGAGAGCTTAATTAAAATTGATGTGAAAAAATTAAACACTTTAAAGTATTGTTTTGGGGCTTGAAATGCTCATGCCAGTGAAAGTTGATCATTTTGTGGCTTTGGAATTTAGTTCAATTAATTTTTTTTTTTTTTCTTTTCATCTTTAGTCCTCTCTTGCTATCTCTTGTCTCTTTCTGAAAAGAAACAAACTAGAAAAAACACTGTTAGGAAAGAGCCCATTGGATTGTTTTTTCCTCAGTTTCCCTGAGCTTAGGAGAGTGAATATTGAAGTGTTCATGACAGAGTTTAGATGCTCTTCTCCTTGCAGGACCTTTTTCCATGTGGTCTTCTGTAGGCAAGCATGAAATCAATTCTCTTTGACCTCTGAGCATATGTGTATTCACTCTATGCATCCTTGGATGGAGCACACTTCTGAGAACAAATTGATACTTTCTGTCTTTCGGCAGGGCCTTCAGTTTGGGCTCTGCACTGTAGATGCAGTAATATGGCTTCCAGTTCAGGGCTGTCACACTTCCAACTGGCTCAAGTCTTGGAGAGAGAAACTTGTATTCTGTCTGCAATACACTGTGTAGACATACTCTGATGCTCATTCACACTGGGCTTGATCTGATGCCTGCTGGAATCAGCAATAGTCTTTATACTTCAATAGGTTTTGCAATAATCTTTTTTCAATGCCTTGCATGAAGAATTTATCACTCACAACTTCTAGGTACTTCGGCAGGCCTTGGGATGTCCAGTATCTTGAAATTTTAGGTGGGCTGCCATTTCACTCCAGACATCCCTTTCACACAAAAATCAACACTCTTATTCCAAGTGAATTTCCATTTTGGTGACAGATTTAGTGAGCACAAGCATCATTCATCCTTCATCGGTTATACTGTTGGCACCTCTGCTTGGAGAACTTTGAACTCCCGTAAGTTCAGGGATGCAATTTGGGCTCACATCATTCATAGCATTGCCTGATCAGGGCCTACTGTGCACCAGTGGAAATAAGGGCTAGGAATCGGTGGTGTCACATTCACCTGATCACTGTGAATAGTCAGCATTTATAAGGATAATGGTTGCCTGAAAGACAAACAGTACCAGAAGTTAACGTGTTTTTTAATAGAAAGTTTTCTCTAGCCTCTTAGAAGTCACACTCTCCATAGGTACTCTGACAAGGTTTCAACAACAGGCAATTAATTTTCTGTTCGTTTTTATATCAAACATGTTTACTGAAGCTAGAACAGAAAAGTTTAGTCTATGAGTTTTGGGGGTTGTTGATTTTTTTTCATTTGGCAAAAGAAACTAAAATAAACATGGGATTTATTTTTTTTTAAAAAGGCTTCTGGTTTTGAGAGGAAAAATCCCACTTCCTGAAGTGGTTAATCTTGAAAACAGCATGTTGGGACCCTTCTGTTATAATTTTGTATTACAAACTGAGTAGAAAAACAAAACAATCTGAGTGGTGGAGCAACATGATCAGCTGGTTTTTTGCTAAATTAAGGTTTTCAATGAGCTAGGCCAATGGATATCAGCTCTCTCTGGACATGAACGCATTTGTGTCACAAGGGAATATTATGGGTATTTTGGTGAACAAGTCAAGCCTCTAGACAGAACAACAGAGACTATTTCTTACGTATCGTTCCCAGGGAAACCAAGCTGAGCAGAACTTTCCAAAGAGGAAGCAACCATCGCAAAACAGTGACCAGCTGTAGATGGTCACAGAAATACCACTTCTTACTTTTTTTTTTTTTAAACAGTGAATAGATCCTTCAATCCCATTGCTTCTGCAGGTGAATTCAACTGAATAACAAAGAACTTGCTTTTATAGCCATATTAGTTTTACATGTATATAAAGTCCACTACAGTCAGTTCAGTAAACGCAAAATTGAGTCCGTGGGACTGACAGATATGATGACACCTAACTAAATGACCAACCAGAAACATTTGTCCAACTGGATTTTCACAAAAGAAGACATTTCTTCAAGTCAGTGGCAACAAAGCAATCAAGTTGAAGCACTGTAAATTCATGTATAAATTTGTTTTGTAATAATCATCCCTACCTCTATACTAAAGCTAGCTTCTTATATTGTATGCACTCTTATCTTTGATACGTTCTTTTAGTACTCTCATCACTACAAAGAACTTTTAAAGCAAGTTATGCCATTATTAGTCAACCCTGAATCTTTTGATCAAATAATCAAATTATATATCAAAAGGCAATTAAAAAATGAAAAGATTTCAGTCCACTTCCACTTCTTATTTGAGAATGATGAAAGCATTATTATTATTATTTTATTTCCGCTCACTTTCTTGAGTCCTGCTGTATGGCTAGAGTGATATGGATATACAATTATTGAAGCAGGTTTAACTTAGATCAAAGCATCAAGGAATTCAAAATTTTACCACTTTCTCTGAGATACTTTCCTTGGGTTCTTTTCTGACCTATTCCCTTACAGTACAGCAAATTCTTCTTTCACACAACACTTCTAACATCACCAAAGACACATCACAAAGAATTGCTATTGCTGTTTTCATACCCTGTCAGTTATTTTCCTTATTTTCAGTTAAATGTTCTTATCAAGAGGCAAATAGATTTTTTTTTTCTTATGACCATCATACCTAGTATTCTGGTGTATAATGTGATTAATATGCTGCTGTTGATATTATTATTAGTGATAGTTTTGTTATGTCATATGTACTGGGTACCTTACACAACATTAAAATAAAGCAAGTTCCTGTCACCAGAGTATTTATCATGTAGAGATATAGGTTGCACTAGTTACACTGTAGTAACTGCAATAGAGAACAGAAGAGTGGCCTTAAGAGCTCAGACATGTTATGAGTGGGATGACTATGCTTTCCTTCCTCTGTGTGACTGCCAACTCTGCTGGCTCCATAGCAAACATCAGGCCCTTGGAAGACAGAGAGGTGATTTAAGACAGTCACCATGGCTTTGTCAATTGCTTGACCAGCCTGGTGGCTTTCTATGATGAAGTGACTACATCAATGGACAAGGGAAGAGCTATATATGTCATCTATCTGGGTTTCCATAAGGCCTTTGAAATAATCCCCCCACGAGATCCTTTTCTCCTAATAGGAGAGAGATGGATTTGTTGGGTGGNTAGGTGGTAGAAGCCCCATCTCTGGAAACGAAGTCAGATTGGATGAGGCTCTAAGCAATGTGATTTATTCAAAGATGTCTCTTGTAATGGATGAACAGGCCCAAAGAGTGGTGGTCAATGGAGTTAAATTCAGCTGGCAACCAGTCGCAAGTGGTGCCCCTCAGGGCTCAGTGTTGAGACCACTTCTGCTTAACATCTTTATTGATGACCTTGATGAAGACATAAAGTGTGTCATCAGTAAGTTTGCAGATGACTCCCAAGTTAGGTGGCAGTATTGATCTGCAGGAGGGTAGGGCAGCTCTACAGAGAGACTTGGATAGATTGGATTGATGGGCCAGTGTTAATGGGATGAGCTTTAATAAGGCCAAATGCCAGGTCCTACACTTGGGTCACAACAGCCCCAACCAACACTACAGGCTTGGGAAAGTGTGGTTGGAAAGCTATCTGGCAGAAAGGGACCTGGGGGTTGTAATGGACAACCAACCAAATGTGAGCAAACAATATGCTGAGGTGACCAATAAGCCAATGGCATCCTGGTTTGTATTAGAAATGTTGTGTCCAGCAGGAGTAGGGAAGTGATTGTCCCCCCGTCTTGTGCTCTGGTGAGGCCACACTTTGAGTATTGTGTTCAGTTTTGGGCACCTCAATACAAGAGAGATGTGGAGGTGATGGAGTGAGTGCAGAGGAGGGCAACGAAGCTGTTGAAGGGCCTGGAGAATAAATGTTATGAAGACTGAAGGAGCTGAGGCTGCCTAGTTTGAAAAAGAGGAGACTGAGGGGAGACCTCACCACTGTCTACAGCTACCGGGAAGGACATTGTGGAGAGATTCGTGCTGGTCTCTTCTCACAGGTAATTAGTGACAGAACAAGAGGGAATGGCCTCAAGCTGTGACTGTGTAGGTTTAGACTAGACATTGGGAATTTTTTTTCACAAAAAGAGTGTTCAGGCACTCGAATGAGCTGCCCAGGGAGGTGGTTGAGTCACCTACCCTGGATGTGTTTGAAGGTTGTTTGGATGTGGTGCTTGGGGATATGATTAAGGCGTGAACCTTGTAGAGTAGGAATAATGGTTGGATTTGGTGATCCTGAGAGTCTTTTCCAACCTGAATGTTTCTGTGACTCTGTGATTCTTTGTTCACTAGGCAGGGGAAGGGTTGGACTAGATGACCTTTAAAGTTCCCATCCAACCCAAAGTGTTCTATAATTCTATGATAAGCTCTCAAGATTTTTAGGCTGCCAAATAGGCATTTGCATCAACTGATCTGAATCAGGAGGCTGACCTTCTTAGCCTGCCTTCCACACATGGAGTGGATGGAAAGAAATGAATTACTTAAGATTAATTCTAAGCAGTTTGTGCCCTGAAACAATGTTTGCAGAGATATTTTTGTCTTTCTGGTGATCTCAGGAGGAGTCAAAGAAATCTTCTAACTTGGGCACTTAGATATTAGGCAATGTGCCCATTTTTTCCATTGCACTTCCCACAGTCCTTACAGCAAAAGCTGTGCCCTTTCTGCACCCTTCACATTTCCCAAAACTCAGTCAGGAAAAATCAAGATACATGGAGAGAGGCAAGTTGTGACATTACTCTGTGTGCATGCATCTGCCATTATGATTTACATGTGGCTTGGTACTGATATATCCCCAAGAAAGGACAATATAATTTTAAAAAGATAGAACAGCAATGAGGTGATTTTGAGGGAAGATAATTAAAGAGATATGCTGCTGTAAGTGCTGATACTATACAATGGGAAGGGGAAGGAAATAAGAGACATGCTGGCTAATGTAGGCTTTTAGAAGCTGAAGACAAGAATTTGACTACATAGTAAGCACATTGGGAGTCCAAGGATGTGCTCTCCTCCAGCAGACAAAAGCCAGACACAACAGGGCTTGCTATGCTGCTTTGTGTCCCTATTTTATGGTTGCATTATTTCTGTCTTCATCAAGTATTATTAAATCATCATCACAACAGGCTGTCTTTTTGTCATTTAAAGCTTTGTACTCTGAGCAAAAAGTGATTTTTTTGCTAATAGTTTCCCTCAAGCAGAAGACTGGTACCTTTGTGGGTGGAAGGACAGTCATGATATCCAATTGCTGGAGCACATGGTGGAAGTGTGGCAGATCCTGCCAGTGATTTGGTGGCTTAGTGGAGGAAAATGAAGCAACAGCTCCATGCTAATCCTGTCGTACCCCTCAGAAGAGTACATAGCCAAAATTTCTACATTGTCAAAAATTATTAAGATTTGGGACCCAAATATAAAGACAGACAACCCATCTGAACCTTAATGTAATTTAAATTGGAAAATCTGACTTATCTTTAATTTTTGAATGAAGTTATGAGTGGTTTTTTTGGTTGTTTTTTTTTTTCCCAGCACTGGGTGTTGGTTTCAGTGTCAACTATTTAAATATCTGAAATGTGTCACCAAATTTCAATAGATTCTTCAGCTTTCCCAAGAGCTGTAACTGCCATTTCGGCTGTGGTTATGTTCATATGCACATGACAACAGATTTAATCAAATTAGATACCACTTTTCACACAAATATTTACAAATTAGTTATCTGTTACCTGTGATGGGGACACACACAGAGACAATTTTCTAGACAACTTTCCTGGCTCTTTCTGGGGCTTTTGTTTCATGCCTTCATTATTAAGCCATGCTGTTCATTCCTCGGTAAGACCCTAATGAGGAAATCACCCTCTCATGCTTTGAATGACTCTCTGCTCTGGCTTGCAGCAGATTAATCCTGTCTCTTGCACTGAGTTTAGTTCCCTGTGACTGCCTTGTAAAAGCAGGTGTTCTCCTCTTTGTGCCTAACCGCTGCTTCTTCAAGATATTAATTAGCTAAGAAATTCCATAAATGCCTGCAGACAGTATGCATACGTTTCAAACTACAAAAAAACACAAAAAACAAACTGAAGGGCAATGGGAAGCTTGACTCCTTTGTGTAAACTTTTGCAATTTCCTAACCCAGAGTTCTGTTGCAAAACGGAATTTTAAAAGCATGGTAAAGGTATTTGCATTCTTTCCTCTTGTCCTTACTCTGAAACTGCCCTAACTCTGCAATCAACTTTAGGTTTGATCAACTAAAAGACTTATTTGCTAATAGCTACTGGCAATAGTGATGCAACATTGTCATTAATGTGTCTCTTGATCCACATTAAAAAAAAAAAAAAAGAAAAAAGAAAAAAAAGAAAAAGAAAAAGAAACAATGGTAGCTTTGTGTCATGCTAGGATTCTTCAAGCAGGCTATGGATCCTGCAAAAGATTCTCAGTAAATGCTGGTTTTATTTCTAGATACAGCTTTGGAAGATAATAGTTGCACAATTTTTCACAGAGCAACAGCAAGACAAATTCACTTAATCTCAGTACCATGCTACTCCAGTTTTACAGCTTTTGGATCAGAGCTCTGGCATATGGATAAGCACTGGTAGTGGCCTGAACCACAAACAGTGTAAGCTGATGCTTTTCTGCAAGGTTTGTGGCTCAGAAAAGGATGGAGCTCTTTGCTTACCGCCACTGGGAGAAAGGGGAAAAGCTGGTCATCGAAATGATGTTTCCTTACTGATTGACAGTAATGTGGACTCTGGGAATTCAGAGAGATAGAGAAAAATGCATTTTATAGAGCATGAGTAATCTCAGTGTAGATTGAGTTTTGAAGCAACAAATTCAGCTGGGAAGATAATGAGCTGATGAAAAGCCACCTCTTGCTGTACTGAAGTAGAACTGCTAGGGAAAATACAATAATATCATCTCATTTTCAGACATCTGAGTATTCTTCTTAGAGCCTTTTCTGTGGTTTTGTTTTTGGGGTTTTTTTTCAAGCACGAGATGCTTTATTTTATTCAACACAAATAGGGTAGTGTATAGTCCACCTCCTGTTAAGGTCTGTGGAGAGACTTAAAAGACATGGAGTTGGCAAACAGCCCTTGTCCATACTGCATTGTTTGAAATGGTTACTCAAGTTCTCATCTTTGACATTGTTTTCAAATATAAAAGCATATTTTAATGAAAGGAATAAACTGAAATGTCAAATCCTTTAGATTTTCTTTTATCCTGGGTAAGCACAACTGAAACAGCCAATAGCTCTAAAAAGATCCATAGATCTGGTATAGGAAAAAAAAAATCTTCTTGATGAACATTAAATAAAGTAGAAAATGGTTAAAAAAGTCCAAAAGTAACTATCAGGTTTGTAGATGAGATGAGAGCATGACAGAGGAAATACTAGTTAAGGAGAAAAGACCAAAAACGTGTGTAAGTTTTATTAGTATGCCATCTCATTAGAATGAATCACAGTTGAGAAATTTTGCCTTAGAGGAGTTCCTTCGATTCATGGTAAGAAACTGGAAGCCTCCGGAACTGAAGAAAACCAAGAATTAGTGGCAGAAAATACCAAAAGTTTAGAATTTCAAATTTAGGTGTTTATTCCAAATGTTTTGAATCTTGTAGCATTGTACTGTTAGATGTTAAATTTCATAACATGCAAACACACACAGTATCACACAGTATAAGCAAGGTTGGAAGAGACCTCAAAGATCATCAAGTCCAACCCACTACCACAGACCTCAAGACTAGACCATGGCACCAAGTGCCACGTCCAAACGTGCCTTGAACACCTCCAGGGACGGTGACTCCACCACCTCCCTGGGCAGCCCATTCCAGTGGGGAATGACTCTCTCAGTGAAGAACTTTCTCCTCACCTCCAGCCTAAACTTCCCCTGGCACAGCTTGAGACTGTGTCCTCTTGTTCTGGTGCTGGTTGCCTGAGAGAAGAAAGCAACCTCCTGCTGGCCACAACCACCCTTCAGGTAGTTGTAGACAGCAATAAGGTCTCCCCTGAGCCTCCTCTTCACCAGGCTAAACAATCCCAGCTCCCTCAGCCTCTCCTCATAGGGCTTGTGCTCGAGGCCTCTCACCAGCCTCGTTGCCCTTCTCTGGACACGCTCAAGCACCTCAATGTCCTTCTTAAATTGAGGGGCCCAGAACTGGACACAGTACTCAAGGTGTGGCCTAACCAGTGCAGAGTACAGGGGGAGAATGACCTCCCTGCTCCTGCTGGCCACACTATTCCTGATGCAGGCCAGGATGCCATTGGCCTTCTTGGCCACCTGGGCACACTGCTGGCTCATGTTTAGGCGGGTGTCAATCAGCACCCCCAGATCCCTTTCTGTTTGGCTGCTCTCCAGCCACTCCGACCCCAGCCTGTAGCTCTGCATGGGGTTGTTGTGGCCAAAGTGCAGCCCCCAGCACTTGGATTTGTTGAAAGCCATCCCCTTGGACTCTGCCCATCTGTCCAGGCGCTCGAGGTCCTGCTGCAGAGCCCTTCTGCCCTCCAACCCACCAACATCTGCCCCCAGCTTGGTGTCATCTGCAAACTTGCTGATGACTGTCTCGATGGTCTGGCCTAAGAGCACTGAGACCATTTCACCAGTACTATAGCAGGATGAATTACAGCTGGCTGATTTCTCAAAGGTATTTGTCTAACCTGTTCTTAAAAATTTGCAGGGAAGCAAGTTCCATACTATCCCTAGTCTGCTCTTGTATTTTATTATGTGCTCTTACATAGATTGCTGATTCTGTCAACCACGTGTACATTCACCTTGAATCAAAAACTGCTGGACTACATTTTCATAGCTTCCTTGCATCTCATTTTCCAACTATGTGAGTCATTAAAATCAGCCTTGCTGTCCCAAAGGTTCTTTGCCTTTTGTTATTGTGGTTAGATAAAGGTAATGAAGGCCTGCAGATAACTATTATTGTTACTTCAATGGTACTGGCACTATTGTGCTTTCTTTGTTTGTGGGATTGCTGAGAGGGGAAACCAAAAATGAAACAAAACTTTGATAGACTAGGATGCAAGACTTCCACAAGGAAGTAGGATTCCATTTGAAATTCAGGCAAGCATGCAGAAGTGGAATGGCAACACTTGTAGCCAAAGCTCTTTTTCTGCTCCTTGGGGATGTTGTACAGTAAGGTACAACAGGGTTGGACTATGAGTCAAGGGAATATTGTGTGACACAATGAGTGGCTGCCAGTCCAAAACACCTGCCTTCCCCTTTCCACCAATAGTCCGGATCCCCTAAAGACAAACCTTAAAAATATCCTGACAAGTGTAGTTAGTCATACAGTGGAGAATTAGCACTGTGCCAGCAAGTAGCACAAACACAGGGCCACGAGAAAATGACCGCATAATTGCATTATGTACCCAAGTGTGGTGCATCCACCAACATACAGCCCTGCAACACCCATTTGTCATCTTTCCAGAAAAATGTTCCCAACACTTTAAATTTTCCTGCACTTATTGGAGGTTTTGGGGTTTGTGGCATTTATGTCCATTTATGTAACTTCTGTAAATCTGTTGCTAATTGTTGTATTTGCTTCTTTATTCTGTTTCTGTGATGCCCTTTGAGTGGTTTTAATAAAATATTATGACTAATGTTCCCTGTCCCCCATCAGAGAGTCCTTTTATGTCTCAAATACAGAAGGTCTGCTCAGTAAAGCCTGAGCCTTTATTCCTAACACATTCATGTCTCCCATCCCACTCAGTGACATAGTGAGATTCCTTCAGGATGGGGCAAGGTGATGCTCACGGTGTGCAGGCCAGAAAGGCATTGCATCCATATGCGAGTCAAACTTCTCAGCTGGAACAGTAGTGAAGCAGTAAGACCCAGCCCTCAAGATTTGTAAAGGAAATTAACTTAGAACATACTCAGCAGCTAAAGTGTGTCTCTGCATTCAAAATAAATATCCGTGATGTAAGAAATGTATGAGAAAGAAAGCCACGGATGGCTTACAGTAGACGCTGCTGCAGGGTTTTATAAAGAAATGACTCTTTTGGGTAGATGACTGCATAACTTGGCTGAATTAGATCCAAAGATCTAATTCAGAAAAAAACTGCATATCACCATCTACAGTGCTAATCATTTCAAAAGCAGTTCTACTGAACTGTGGTAGTTTACTGGGGCTAGAAATGGCTCTGTACTGAATAAGGCTGTTCCAGGAAAAGTTACTTCACAAGTAGCTACTTTTTTTTTTTTTTTTCCCCCTTCTTCATTTCCTTCATTCTTCTCTGTCTAAAGCCAAATCTGCTTGGCGCTGCAGCAGCTGGCTTCCAAGATAAAGCTATAAGATCTCACACAGGCATACTATGGTCTCTGCATATTCACAAATGTCAGCAGCTTTTGTGTAATGTTGGGTTCCCTCCATACTGGCCCACAGCAACTTGACAATGCTGCGTGCTGTGTGCACGGCCTCCCCTTATATAAACTCAGACTAATCACACAAAGGTCACAAAGATAAATTTGAAAGTTTGAAAGGCAGATGCCATCAAATCCCACAATTTCAGGAGTTCCTAGTACAACTGTGAGCAGTGAGAATATGTCGATCCCAGCAACAAGTTTGGGATGCTGGTCCAGACTACAATATTCTTATTCCAAAGCATATCACCAGAATATTTCTATACTGATTCAAAGGCAAATTGGTAATATTAGTCAATAAATTATTCTTAAATTACTATTGCAAGTAATTTATGAGCAACATAATTCAACATATTCTCTGACCAGTATCTATGTCACTTCTATAACATTTTTAAGTATCTCCATTCACACATGTATTAAGCATTTTCACATAGATATAAGAGATGAAAATCATAGAATCATAGAATGGTAAGGTTGGAAGGGACCTCAAGGATCATCTAGTTCCAACTCCCTGCCATAGGCAGGGACACCTCCCACTAGCACAGGTTACTCAAGGCCTCGTCCAACCTGGTCTTGAACACCTCCAGGGAGGGAGCAGCCACAACCTCCCTGGGCAACCTGTGCCAGTGCCTCACCATCCTCACTGTAAAGAACTTCCTTCTAACATCCAATCTAAATCTCCCCTGGGCCAGTTTAACCTCAGTCCCCCGAGTCCTGTCAGTACAAGACCCTGTAAATAGTCCCTCCCCAGCCTTCAATGTCAAACAAAATTATAAATGTCAAAGAAAAATTCAACGTCAAATTCAATGTCTAACAAAATTATACGTTTTGTACAGTATTGGTGGTTACTTTACAGAGAAACACACATTATGTTGTGCAAACACATATTTTTGTAATGAAGAAATAGCAGGAGTTTTCCTTTTAATCCTTCAACAAAGAAATTATCTCTGCTTGTCCTGAGATTCTTTGAAAGATGATGACCTGAACACCCTGATCCTGACATTTTGCAAAAATAACTTAAAAACAAAGCTCTAGGCCTCACTTTAGCAGAGATGCAAGCTCTTCAAAACATGAATAAAATGAAGGCAACAATCAAAAGAGAAACAAAAAAATAAGGTGATTTTTAAAAGAAAAAAAAATGTTTATGATAACTGCATCCTTCATAGTCTTTATTTTTATTTACATACCTGCCAACTGGAGACTCTTTCAGAAGTAAGTTTTCATGCAGTTGTGTGTCTTACTCTGACTGCTGCTTTCAGAATTTCATTATGTTATAGTATGTTTTACTTTAAAATAGTGCCTGGAGGCAATTAGTTCAGAAGCTGGTTAGAAGTCTGTTCTTTAGCTATTTCAGTTTTACTATTGTCATTGTATATTCTGAAAAATATAACCATATCACAGAATAACAGAATGTTAGGGGCTGGAAGGGACCTCACAAGCAAACCCAACTGTCTTAGCCTGTCCTCACAGGAGAGGTGCTCCAATCTTCTGATCATTCTCATGGCCCTTCTCTGGACACATGTCCAGATCTTCCTTGTAATAGGGGTTCCAGAACTGGAGACAGTTGTCCAGGTGGGGTCTCACCAGACTGGTGTAGAGGGGGAGAATCACACCTCTCGGCCTGCTGGCCACACTTCTTTTGATGCAACCCAGGATATGATTGGCTTTCTGAGCTGCAAGTGTATTCTGGCAGCTCATATTGAACTTTTCATCTACCAGCACCCCCAAGTCCTCTTCTCCAGGGCTACTCTCAAGTCAGTCACTGCCCAGCCCATATCAGTGCCTGGGATTGTCCCGACCTAGATGCAGGACCCTGCACTTGGTCTTGTTGAACCTCATGGGCCTACCTCTCCAGACTGTCAAGGTCCCAGTACAGCAAGAGGGTGAACCAAGTGCTCGTTAACATTAAAAAGGCAGAAATCTGACAGAAAACTGTCTCATTTGAGAAGACCTTAATTGCCAGATAGAGGTCAGAAAGGAAGTACAGCTTTCTGCCAGGTGCAATAAAAAGGTCTGGAGTCAATTTCAAGAGGCTCTAAAGAAATATAAAAAAGCAAACACAATCCAAGCTTTTAATGACCCCAGCTGAGCTCTCCCTCAGAAATTTGTGAGACTAGATTAGCCACTTGGGCACTGAAGAATGAGCAAGATTTCCTCACTCGCAAGCCCTAGCTTTTACAGTAAAAAGGATTTAAAGAAACAGATATTTCTTAAGAGGAAAAGTGAAAAGCATTAAAAATATGACTGGCAAACCCCAGAGCTCCTGTCCATTCAAATCCAACTGCAGCAGTCTTTGACTTCAGGTATGGCCATCTCCTAAGGTAAAGAAAGAGAAGTCCCTTCCTTTTCTTATGCCTTTGGTCAGTTCCCACTGATCCCAGGTCACACAGTATGTACCCAGGTCTCTCACCATCACTGCAGACATAGCTTGGCAGAGTTCTAATACTCAGCCCAAAGGAAATAAACAGGCCTTTGGGCTTGGACAAAGAGGCCAAGATTTAACTGCATCCTCTTAACCTCTACTCCCTGGTGATAGGCAGCCTTCATTTGTCATGGCATTTGGAGCAGGGCACTACTGTTATCCTGCTGCTTGATGTGGAAAATTATTTTCTAAGCAAAACTATGATGTGTTAGGATCTAAGGAAGGACTCCAGGAAAATTGAATTTTATTGAAGTAGAAATATTAATGATCATTCAAGGTGGGGCATGGAAAGAAGGAATAGTAATTAGTACAGAAACTATCAGAAAAGAAGGCAGTTAACGAAAGATTGCAAAATCCAGGCTCAGTGAAGCTTATAGAGTGTTCTAAAACTTCTAATAGTATGCTTCTCTTTGTAAAGCATTCAAGGAAAGAAGATTGTCAATACATGAGAATGGAAAATGTTGAAGAGTTGTTAGGCTGTGAGGCAAAATCAAGCAAAATCAATTACATTAACCATTGAAGAGAAACTAAGGTGACTGGGAATGGTAGAGAAAACAAAACTCAGACTTTAAAAACTCCAGATATAATATCACATGTCCTGTACTCCAGAATGTATCAGAAACTGATAAATTAATACTAAAATACATTAAAATACAATAAATTATCCCACAGGAGTTCTATTCTGTGATCAGAGTANCTCTCATAGCCTGTCCTCATAGCAGAGCTGCTGCAGCCCTCTGATCATCTTTGTGGCCCTCCTCTGGACCCGCTCCAACTGAATATAAAATATATGTAGATTTTCTAATCATGCCAGCCTATCCCACTACCTCTGCTTGTTATTTAAATACACCAATGGTTTTAAGTGTGGTCCATGAAGTACAAACCTTCCTGATATTCCTATGGGAGACATCTGCACAGATACTCATGCATGCGAATTCTCTAAGGGGTGCTGAACTTCCCTCGCAAAAGATGATCCACAAATCTAAATCAGTCCAAACCACCACATAAGTATAGTGGCTCTATTTGGTAACCAACAAAAGCAGTTGGACAGAGCAATTAAGCCTTTTAAGGAATGGAATGCCATTCAGAAGACAAAACATACAAGATTGTGCGTGTAGAGAATTATGCTACTGTATACCAAGAAGCCAATTCAACCACTCGTAGCAGATCGCATACATTTTGGAAACCCTCTGATACAGCAAATAGCAAGGGTTCATATATCATATTTCCTGCACAAAATCCAATATAAAGCCTAAAATACTGAAAACATGGGAAAGAAACAGAGAGATAGGAACTCGGTAAATGTTGTAGACAGAAAGATTCAAACTGCTGAATCAGGACAACAGTTTCTATATATATCTGCTTAAAATGTTTTTAAGACTTTTATTTGAAGTTTTTACAGAAAAGAAAAACATTGGACATCAGGAGCTCCCAGTCAGGAAAATTATTTGCAAGATCACACTGCAGATAAACCAGAATTCAGCACTTCTCTCTTCCCTCATTACACTCAATTTGGACTAATGCAAATGGGAGGTAAACAGTGCCTTTTATCCATGACTACCTTAAAACACATTAATGCTGTTCTTCATTTTTTTTTCTTTCAGCTAAATTCTGTAAGAGAAGTTATTTAGTAGCTAGTGTAGAAAAAAATGTGAAGTTATTTAACAGATGATGTGAGCAATGTGATGCTGAAGCTGCATCTTGAGAAAGAATATAAACAAGCTGGATGAAACATAATAGTGCCCCTATTTTGTGGGTTCCAGCATTGGCTGGCAGATGCATACCTTGCTTGCATGCAGAAGCAAGAGTTTATGATCCATTGTAAGTACAAAAGCACTTGAATTAGCACACAATCAACTAAAAATTCATAAACAACCCAGACATTCTGAAATGTAAGACAGGCATGTAATTTATAATAGGTATCTTCTCCATGATGATGGTTTGTTTTGATGTCTTAAACCACTTTTATCATTTAATCATAAAGTTTTGTAGAAGTTTTGAATTTCCTGATTATTACATACCAAGTGAAATGTGATGCATTAATAAACTTAAAAATCGATTATTTATTTATATAGACTGAAAATACTGTAGTAATTATAAGCATATGTCAAACCTGAGAATCCTCACTCAGGAGAAAGAGAAAATAGGAAAGCAAGAAAGTAAGTTAAAAAGAAGCAAAGTGAAGTGGAAAAAAGAGGTTTGGAGAGGAGAGGAGAGGATTGGAGAGGAGAGGAGAGGAGAGGAGAGGAGAGGAGAGGAGAGGAGAGGAGAGGAGAACGGGTGAAAAGTGGAAAAAGTTAAAAAATAAAAGAACTGGACTGGAATCAACCCTCACATATTCACCTATGCAAAAGTAAGGAGAAGATTCATAAAGCAAGCTCTATTGATAGGAATGATGATGAACAGTAATAAAACCCTTGACAATCACATAATATTGTCATTGTTCTGTTGGTTGACTAAAGAAATATAAAATTTAAGTTTCTTTTTCCTGCCTTTTCAAAGTCAAAATTAACTGGAATTTATATTAGAGAAGGTCTAAATAGGAAAAAGAAAAATACAGAGACCACAGATATTTATCCACTGGATGTATATGCTCTGTCCCTTCCTGATGTCTTGGGGGGAATCTGAAGAGGAAATGGGAGATATTTGGGAACTGACTAATTTCCCCATGGATTGGTCACTGACTGGTTGTGTTGCTCTGTGCCACCATAATGTCAGCAAAACAAGCTGACATAACATCCGTATTTATCAGAGTAAAAGCTTTTAAATCACAATGCTTTATTCTCAAAGAAGAAAAAACATCGGGAGAAAAATTAGTCCTTGGAATTCATCTGGAACTGACTGAAGCTGGACAGAAAGACTGGAATTTGTTCATCTTTTAAAAGAAATTACATGTGAGTTTCACATATCCATAGTTCCTCCAGGATTTAGAACAGGCCTAAAATAGTGTACCACTTGCGTGGAGGAAGGTCCCTTTTTCACCCAGTCCTAGATGTTTCTTAGGAACAGGGTCTTGCTGTCCCTGTATTTCAGGTCTTGAGTTATTTAATTGCTATTGTTAATAAATTCTATTTGATATGTATGTATGATATGGACAAGAACTGACTGGCACTTCTGATGAAACTCAGTTTGTTGGAAAATATTCAATTAATACAAAGTCAAGCCCCTTCGTAGTCATGCTTTGTTTCCAGTAAGATGTAAAGGTCATGATAGCATCGAATTGTTCTTCTCACTTTTTGACCTGATTCATGTTGCAAAGACAAAACAATAATTTGAGAATTGTCATAAAATGGGAAATGTGGATGCTTGCCCAGCCAAAACGAAGAAATTTCTCTGTCGTCAGTGCCAAAATTAACAAGTTCCATATTTAGCAATGCTTTGTATAATTTGCTGTTGGGAATATCTGGCAACCTATCCCTATCAAAACCTCTCTTACAGATTTGGTGGCATGAGGTGACTGCAAGAGTTTCAAGCATGACTACTATGACCAAATGGGAAGTCTTGTGCCTTTATCAAAGCTCACATTTCAGAAAGAGATCAAGATCCACCTTACCATAACCTCATTTTTTGTCACAATTATGCTGCTAGAGAACTTCATTTCTCTGGTGCTGAGACAGGTCTCTCATAATTTCAAATCCAAGTTTATAACATATAAGTTTTTAACTTTTTTTTTTGTCTTGTTCCAAGATAGTTTTAAAACTGTTCCTTTTCCCACACTCTTGTTTACCCACTCCACTCTATTTACAAGAAGGCAACCTCTCCTATAACACAGAATTTCTATTCCTTCAGTTACCCCTTGGAATCATTTTCTTAATTGTTATTGTTCATTTTTCTTGATCTGGAACTCAACAAGGCACTCAGACTAGGTTTTCCACAGATGTTTTGTCAATGGCTTTGATATTTTCCTAACTTTCTAGAAATTCCCAGTGCACCACTGTACATTTGTCTTTTAAGTAACTGTTTTGCATTGAGAGCACGTAATCATCTTGTACTGGACAAATATCACTAGGTCTTCCTCAACAACATTTCAAACTGCTAAGTTCCCAGTTGCTACCAGATGTTATTACTGTTTCTTTGGATTATTCAGTTTCATGCCATCTCTGCAGGTCTCCAAGGGTCTCTTGTCCTTTAATGTGATATCATGCTGTATTGGTGATACCTCAACTTTGGACAATTTGGATTCCTTTTAGCATAAGTCTAATATTTGTCCAAATGGATAAATTGAATCGACAACTTTAAACAAGATAAATCTCCAAAGGAAAAAAACACTAAACTGTCAAATTGTAGCCAGTATAACTCTTGTCAGTTTAATGGTTAACCTTTCACATTGCCTCTGCAAGCCAGCTTCTTACCTGCCTTACAGTTCCTGCAAAAATTATTAAATTCAATGTGAGATAGCTAAAATAAATCTGGTAGACAATGCATTAATGTATTAGGCTAGTTAAACATATCTATCTTGAGCAAGCTCAAGTTGTGTTTTATACCTTTTTCTCTTTGATTCCATCTCTTTCAGATTGAAAGTCAAATTGAAATAATGAATCTGCTTAGACTTAGAAGCACATTGATCCAGCTATGTCACCTTGAAAAACTAAATACCTCCAGACAGTGTTGTACTATACTTTGCCACGCAGATGCAATGGTCCATTCAGAACTTAAGGCTCTTTAAATCTGCAGAGAGTACATAAATGTTTAGGCACTTCACAGGAGAAAGGGTGGCAGTTAGACATCTAAGCAAAAAAAAAGGACAACCAAAAAGCTTTACTCTGGGATTATGTAACTCCAGTTAAACAGCAGTCCGATAGTACACCAGAAGTGTTCCTGAAGTTATACCTATAATTCAGGACATCCTGCTCCCAAGGGAGGGCTACTGGCATTGCAGTCCAAAGGCTAATGGTGCCTTGGATCCATTCTGTGGTGGAATGAACCAGAACTTCTTTTCTGTTCACTTTCCCTTCCTTATATTTCTAGCAGAATTTTTTCCTTAGTAGTATAATGAAATCATTTGACTTAATTTCAAAATATGTCTTACAGGGAACTTTGTTTGGAGCGGTAGGGTATGGCTGCTGTGAGTTTTACTCCACTGTACACATTATGTTGCTAAGTGACATTTGGTAATGAATATTGCATGTTGCTTCTGTTTCTCTGAGCCAGCAGCATTTTGTTGCTATGTTCCAGATGTCAGTGTAGTGAGATGTCATCCCTACAAGGATCTACACTTGAATTGGGGGAGAATGAAGAATCGGCAATATCTTCAACAGCATAATTGTTTTATTGGTGTAAAAAATGATATATTATTACTTAAGAGACTCATTTTATTGCCAGCTTCTGAACATAACTTCTCAAAGCCTTCAGGATTTGTTTAGATATTTTGAATAATGAGTCTAATATAAATATACTTTTATAGAAAATTTTTCTGAAATAAAAAGGGAAATTTATCTATCCTTTTTTAAAACTTCCACTTTTCTGTATGAAAAATATAGGTTAGAAATTTCTAAAAGACATGCACATGTTGCAACTATAAAAGGTATTGAAGACAGCTTATATTTTGTAACAATGTCCTGAAAATACATAGAATTACCTTATATTGTAAATGTGTCCACTTATCCAGATGCAAAGCATCCCGTATTTCCTTGGGGCATGTATTATGACTTGTACAATTCATTTCTCTTTAAATACATTAAAAACCATGTCTAGAGCCCTGGGACTCAATGTGTGTGATGTGATTGTAGAAATGCTCTTGTGTCAATATTGTGACATAAACAGTAAATTAAATAGATGCCTCTCCAACATCTACCTTTTTCTTTTTTGCATTACAGCTGTGAGGCTACCAGAGACCCCAAGAAAACACAAGCATGTACAGGAGTTACTGTTATTGAACTCTTACTGAAATGCTACTCAAAGTCTTAACTGAGTCTGTAGCTTCTATACCCACACAGGAAGGGAAAGGAATTTCAAAAAGTGCCATCCTACACTTGGGTAGGTCACTTCATTCTTCTGATTACATACTGGCGAATTCAGTGCCGCTGAATTCACTCGTTCACAGGAGGAGGTACATCTTTCCTCAAGATTTCTCACACCCTACTCCTAGTGCATATAATCCAATATTTGCTGCCTGTCATCTATGAGTGTGTCAAAAGTGGCAAAACTTGCTGAACTTTATATTTGATGCAAGAGTTGGGACACTCAGACAAGTCTTAGTGAAGTTTTCAGAACTTCAAAGTCTAAAATGCTTAATTAACTTGGCACTTGGAGAGCAGGTCTTGCAGAGTTCATCTTACTGTTTGTAATCACGAAGTTGAGTGTATGAACATGTCACTTTTGGCAGCCCAGGGCTCCTTAGCTGTAAACCATCTGAGAACAGATAACTACATGGAAACAGTTTCAGGCAAAATGCACTGGAGAGTCCTGTTCCCCTTGTATTGCCTCTCAATCTGCAACAGCTAACAAACATATCCATATCTCTTTGATCACTACAAAAATATGCATGTTTGTCTAAAATCTATTACAGGGCAATAAAATAGTATTTAGATGTATTCAATCCAAAACCTTATCAGGCAGTAAAGTCTTTCTATAAAAAAGTAATTTTTTTCTGGAAAGAAACTGTGCTTAAGAGAGCATAAAGGTACATAAATTGACCAGTTTAGCAGAACTGGTCAGTTTAGGGATACAGTAAAAAGATCATGTTCTCCTGATTTTGTTAGAGATAAAATGTTCTGTCTTCCCGGAAAAGCAAAAACACAATTAAGTGAAGAGACTAGAAATTAATGGGTTTGTAAGAGAAAGGGAAGAAAAAGGATTTCTGAAACTGTGCAGCTGTGCTTGCAGACCAAAATACTTTTAAAATAAATGTGGGTAAGGGATTGACTTTGCATAGCTCACTGTAAGGAGCACATCATAATTTGTACAGGTGTTACAATGCAAAGGGCCAGGCTGCACAAAGTGAGTTGTTGCTTGACCTATTTTTAGGTGATTGGCCAATGCTTACTTTTTGAACATAAACCAGTGAAAATCACTGGTCAATGTCTACTTGTTCTTATGCACAGTTGTGTGTAGAGCCTCTCATGAAAAGCCTGGTTTCTCCAGTCACAGAGTTTCTCACTTTTACTAAGGGCTTAATGTGTTTAGTTACCGGTATCAGCCAAAACATGATTCAGTTCTGAAAGCTGACTGTTCCAAAGGAAATCTGAAATAACCTCTCTCCCTATCACAGGCAAGAGTGGTCCCTACTTCACCCTGTGGGAGAGTGAGATTTGTTTCCTTTGTTTGGTTTTTTTTTTTTTTTTTCTGGTTTAAGGGAAACTTTCTTTTGCTATTTTGTCAAAATTTCTGCTTTCCAACTCCATTAACTGCAAGCCACAGTACAAATAAAGGACTAGTCTTAGCCAACCTCTTTGCAATCTTTTATTCTGCTATATGGATTACCTTTACGCAGCAATGGAGCAAACTACTACATGTGTGTAAATGCTTATAGACAATGAAGAGAGTGGTAACATTAGACTATAATTGCATTGGGTTGTTGATTTCTTTCAATGTTGCTCACTGTACACAGCAAATATTTAGATGTTTAAACCCTGACCTTGATGTAGTGACTTCTGGGACTGTGGAGCTAATATAATTCCAAGTGTGCTGTGGGGACTGGGTGAGATAAGCAACCTGTGAATGTTCTATGGAGAAAGAGAATATCTTGTATATCTCAAGCATTAACTCTGTTAAAGTCCTCAAAGAGGAAAATGATAGTCAAGAACCATCTTTTGAAAATAACCTCATGGTAGACTAAAATGACCTAAACATACAAAAAAATCAATTTATTCAGGCGTTGCACCCATCTAGAAATCACACAGGTGATCGAGTGATTTTGCATCTGTGTTTAAGACCTGTGGTAAGCTAAACTCTGTCTAATGTGTTTTCTAGATATGAAAGCTAATATATTGTACTATGCTGTAATTTTACTAATGTTATTTAACTAAACACTGAAACAAAACATGTATAGCTTGCAATTGCTATAAATACTGTGGCATTGTAAACAAATTCCCTGCTCCTAAATAGAGGTGTAAACCTATCAACACCCACATAAATCAGTGCAATGCCTCTACCAAGCTTTAGATGGTCATTATTTTTAGAATTCAAGTTTTCCATCCCTTATTCCTACATCCTAAATAAAAATCACCAAACGCATCCCAACAGTTAATTCTTTAAATATACCCTTCATTCCTTCAATACTGACAAAAAGAACATTGCTTCAAAGCTGAGCCAAAACCCAAACAGTATGTATTCCAAAAGTGAAGTGAGGGAAATAGATTCTTGTTCAGGAATTTGTCCAAGTAGAATTGAGTGCAGTACAGCTGCAAAATAATAAAAAGCAATGCTGGAATCCATGCCTAGCCTTTCCTCTGTGCTACAGATAATGCCAGAGCTCTTAACTCTTCAGAGACTCAGTTGCTGTTCAACATCTTCATCAATGACATTGACGAGGGGACAGACAGAGTCTGCTCAGCAAGTTTGCTGATGACACCAAACTGAGAGGCTTGGCTGATACGGTTGAAAGCTTGTGTGGCCATCCAGTGAGACTTGGACAGATTGGAGAGCTGGGCACAGAGGAACCAAATGAGGTTCAACAAGGACAAGTGCAGAGTCCTGCACCTGGGGAGGAATAACAAACTGCACTAGTACAGGTTGGGAGGTGGTCTGCTGGAGAGCAGCCCTGCGGAGAGGGACCTGGGAGTCCTGGAGGATAACAACTTGTCCATGGGACAGCAATGTGCCCTTGTGGCCAAGAAGGCCAATGGGATCCTGGGGTGTATTATGAAGAGTGTGTCCAGCAGATCAAGGGAGGTTCTCCTCCCCCTCTACTCTGCCCTGGTGAGACCTCATCTTGAGTACTGCATTCAGTTTTGGGCTTCCCAGTTTAAGAGGGACAGGGATCTGCTGGAGAGGGTCCAGTGGAAGGCTACAAGGATGATTAGGGGACTGGAGCACTGCTTTATGAGGAGAGATGGAGGGACCTGGGGCTTTTTAGTCCGGAGAAGACTGAGAGGAGATTTAATAAATGTCTATAAATATTTGAGGGCTGGGTGTCAGGGCCGGGGGAACAGGCTCTTCTCACTTGCTCCTTGTGATAGGACAAGGAGCAATGGATGTAAGTTGCAGCACAAAAGGTTTCACCTCAACACAAAGGGGAACTTCTTTACTGTAAGGGTCACAGAACACTGGAACAGGCTCCCCAAAGAGGCTGTGGAGTCTCCTTCTCTGGAAACTTTCAAGGTCCATCTGGATGCATTCCTCTGTGACCTGAGCTAGATTGTATGGTTCTGCTCTAGCAGGGGGGTTGGACTCGATGATCTCTTTGGGTTCTTTCCAACACCTGACATCCTGTGATCCTGTGAGTCACCTGTGACTCTCACTCCTAAGAGCTTCACCATTATGACTACATGATAGAAATTACATTTTTAAACAAAACATGCTGAAAAAAATAGAAGTGAGAGACGTTTTTACTACAGGTGTTTTCTGTTCAGGTATTCTATATCTGTCACAGGCAAAGTGTAGCAAATACATAGTCTTTACCTCAGTGACTAAGATTCAGAAGTCTTTAATTAATTGGGAAGTAGTGAGACTATTCAGGAACAGCTTTCAGAAATTGGTCATGGAACTAAAAAAATATGAAAAATAAATAAATAAATGGAGTTTATGTAGTTCTAATGCAAGACCAAACTTTGATTTTTCATCTGCCATAGAACCACGATAGTAGGTGAAAGCGATACCAGGCGTTCTGGGAATTTTAACTCATTTCTTTTGGAAGTAGTATTTGGTTTTGATCCTTGAAGCAAGTTTTGGTGAAGAAATCAGACCATCAGGTATGTAACTCTTGTGTGCAGTAACCTTAAAACTCTGTACTTCAGAAATGTCAGCACAGCACTTAGCCCTGAGCTTAAGATCAACTCAACACAGAACGTATTAAGTGGACGGTATTATGTGTGCTGACTTGGATGGGGGACTCTTCTAACGATAGACTACAGATCCAGTATGAAGGAAGGGCAGGGACGACGGTAACAAGAAATAAATATACTGAAGGCACATTTTTCTCTTTCTGTCAAGTGGCTCCAAATGTTACATTTTACTTCTAATTTTCTTGTGGCCTTGACCAATGTCAAAGACTTGTTAGTAACTGACAGGTCAAGACAGGCCATATGTGATCTGACAATAGATCAGTTAGACACAAACTATAGGTCTGACAGGCAAAGAAGGAAAGAAAGGAAAAAAAACTCACAACCTTCTTTCTACAAAACCATGCTATCCCAAATCCTATCTTGCTGTAGTACTTTGAAAGCTGGTGTAAGTCAGCTGTAACTGTTTATGCAGCTACAGTCTATGAAATCATTAAATTATTTAACACTATCTGTAAAAAATGCTGCATCATTTCTCATTTCTCTTAAGAACACTCAAAACTGATTAGACGTTTCCCCTGAGAAGCTACTTTATTTTATTTTGTATTTTAATTTATTTCACTGCATGATTAATTTGTAATCAAGACTTGATTTGATTTTCCAAACTGTATTTTAAAACCAAATGTGAAGTAATAACTTGTGGATTGCTTGCAAAATAGTAAAAATGTGTTCCATTAAGAAAAAAAAAATATATTATTTTGCAAATGTCACGCACCACAGAATCAACTCTTCTCAGTCAGCTTTCTGAAAGTATGATGAAAGTATCCCAAAAGTCAAGAGTTGTGGGATGATGGCAAAGCTTTAGGGCCCACAAAGTCACTCAGTGACTGGATAGGCACAAATGATCGTCTTATTTTATATAATTGTCTCATAAAATTTTCATATGCAGTTTTAATGTAATTGTGCTTGCCAAAATTTTACACTAGTGGCAAATGAATTTCCTCCAAGAATGCATGCTTTTGTTCTGCTTCATTGTTTTTCTGGGGTTGGGATTTTTCTGGGTTTTGTTTTGTTTTTCATAAATACGTATATCTCAATCAATGTAAAATTATGCAGTCAAACGTCATCACATTTCTCACAGCTCCTGTCCCCATTGGGTGGGTACATGGGCAGTGTCTAATGTTAAAAGCTCATTTGAGTTAAAAATAATGGTTATACTTCTGTTAAAAAAAAAAAAAAAAAAAAAAAAAAAGGAGAGAGAGAGAAAAGAAAACCAAACCAAAACACAACAACAACTTTTGACTCTTAACTTTTGTACAGTCCATTCTCACCAGAGATCTAAAATATTGGCAAGTGCATCTCTTCCAGGAATAAATATTCTGTGCCATTTCTCCATTAGGCTTGCTGGAAGTGAGCAAATATCATACCACTGAGTCAATGGGCCAACAGAACACTTCAGACTGTTCCAAAGAGATAATTGACCAGCTGAAATTGTAAGGCAACACTAGAACTGAAGTCACCGAGTAATGTGATCTGATTCTGAATGTGGGTGGCTTATTTGTTTGATTTCTGGAGGTGGGTTGGAATCTGTGTATGCCAAGATTTGATTACCAACAACTATAAAGAGCGGGAAGAAGTAGCAAAAGAGACCCAAAGAACATGTTTAAGCAGAGATGAGTTGAAATCAACCATTTTTATATGACTTGTGAAGAAATCAAGAGTTTAGAAATAGAAGAGGGAGGATAGAAAAAGGTCAAGTCCCCCAGCAGTATGTTTAAAACTTTTTCATTTTCTCCCATAGTATTTGGGAAACAGAGTGAGGGCAAAGTCTTCACTGCCTTTATTTAGGTTCTCCCTGGCTTCAAAGCTTGGCAAGTTCTTACTATATTTTTACAAAGCAGACTGCTTTTCAGGCAGGTTTTCTCAAGTTCTTGCTTTATGAGTTTTGGAGAAAGATTCTGGCCAGAGATGTTCAGAAGAAAAAGTGTTTGCAGTCTTTGGAGGTTGTTAATTCCTGGAAAAACTTCTGGCAAACTCCAGCTTACCAAAATTTCACAGAAAATGTTTGTTAGAATTTGACCAGTTTAAATAAGTTTCTTGTGTTGGTGTCTTTACCTACTGGAAGTTCAAATCGTGCTTGGTTTTACACACAAAGTCAAGCAATGCTGCCAACATATACAGCCCTCTTCTCTCAGAAATATTTTATTTATTTACTCTGGAGTCTGAAGACAGCTTGGAGACAGGTCTCTTGCCAGTGGTATTTGCAGTGGTATTCACAGAGTTATCCTCTAATTTTTAGAGTCAGTTTACACTTATTTCTTACTCATGTAGAGATTCAATTTTTAGTAATAACTTTCCTAACTCTGTATGAGGTTGCCACAATTGTTCTGCATGATCATTGGCCTGGCCATCAGCCTCCAACATTAGAAGATTTACTACACTGCCATGTAAAACCACCTTATACCTAGAAAGTAAAGAATAGATAAATGCTGTGAAATATCAGTTTTAAAATATAGATAAAGAATATACTGTTTGACATGTTGTAAGTTATTATAAGGATGGAGGATAGGAAAAAGTCTTTTGGAACATCAAATCCCCACAACTACTGTAGAAGCAAGTTGGACATGCCATCTTTTCCAGGACTGTAACAGGTTCTATTGTGAAACTAAATAGGGCTTGGACACAAGTTGCCAACTTTAGCTTTCTGCCACTGACATCTGAAAGCTCTGATCACTAGCACGCTCTTGTAGACTACAGATAAAGCTTTGTCACAACTGGAATACACTCATCCTCCCTTGTGTTGAAATAGCCTAACTTGCCTTTTTCACACACACACACTGGCAGAGGGTATGAGATCCCTCCCTCAGCCTGCATTTACAGAAACATACCAATTTCATTGTTCGCATAGAGCAGGCTCTCTGGAACTCTAACCAACCTAACAGTCCATCTCTGTGTTTCTTCCACTTTGAATGGGGTGTTCAGAACTGCAGTATTTTCTAATCGTGACAGATTTAGTTTCTGCTCAATAAAATGAAAACATTGGTGAATTGTATCTTTCAACAATGAATCTCGTGGCTACTCATTTAGGATGCAAGGAAAGAGCCTTCCAACTTGCCTCAGTCTGTATTCAACATGCAACACAGTACTCTTGAATGTGATGGAAAGGCTAGTGAGTCATAAATAGAAGTAAGAAATAGCATTTAAGCTTGGCAATTTGGCATGCTCATTCTGTAGCTAAGGTGTCATCCTCAAGTTCAGACCAGTCCTCTATACTTTAGAAAAGAATATTCATCTGCAAAAGGATGGTACAGATGGTTCTGTGTACATTTTTGTGTGCAGTATAATACATGCCATATTCTAAAAAAAAGCTTCCTTTAAGGTATAATTTGGTCATAAATGGAACTGAAATTACATTCAGTTCTGGTGGGAATTTGTGAAAATCAGTTAAATTGAAAATAATAATTAATTTTTAAATAACGAATCACTCTCAGCTTTTAATTTCTGTGAGATATATATATATATATATATATATATATAGTGGCAAATAGTTTCAAATAAGCCTCATATTCAAAATAACCTTACCAGTTTGTAGCAGCTGATGATCTGTCCCATTCCTGCTCTAACACATAATACTTTACAAAACTTATAATCCATAAGACAACAGCTCCATACCAGGAAAATTAACTATCCACCAAAATGGAAAATGAGAAAGAAGGAAAGAAAAACAAATCTACTTTACAAGAAGAAAATGAGACATTCCTAAAGTATTTTAGGGTGACCACACACCAAGAGAAAAAAGAAGATGGTTCAAAACACCTTCCCAACACAAAGGATAACTCCACTTGGCAGAATAAAAGACTATCTCCTTTTACTAAGAACAACTCACCAATCAGTCAACACCACTTTAACTACTTTAAGTACTTTTCCACCTTTCATAGAGTACATCAGAAGTTCAACACATACTACCAGCCAAGTAGAATATTCAGTAAGCAATACATACCCAGATGTATGTCTTTCTATATATATACATGTACAAACACAAACACATACAACATCAGGTATTCCATTTTGGAAAAAAATAAAATCAATTATTGGTAGTAGCTATAGGACATCTCCATCCTGTCATTCATTAAATATTTCAGTTTTTAAATCTTTCAGTAAAGAGCTAGGAAATATTTGCTTTTCTGGACTCCTGTTGCCAGCCACAAACATATATATATATATATATATATATATATTAAAAAAAAAAAAATCAGGCAGTCTTGAAATCATCAAAATCAACTACTGTGCAAGGGCAACTGATTTGTTATTATTCCTGTTTCACACAGATGTTCTAGTTATAATCAGAACGTAGTGAATACAGATTGAAAGAAGTGAAAAGATCTGAGGAAATTTAAACTCCTTGTCTAAAGTAAGTAAAACTAAAATGGAAGAGGAAAATATTACATTTTAGTATCACCTCTTTAAGTTGCTTAACAGTCATTCCCAAAGGAAAGGTGCTTTTAGAGAGAAATTTGAAGCAAAGCAATGAGACAGCTTTACAGATACTTTACGGAAGTTCTCTCTAAATTTCACCATCAGAAACAGAAGGAATTTTTTCTGCAGAGTTAACTGGGGTAGTGTGACAAATGGAAGTAGGCATAAAGAGCTTTGAGTCTGAAAGCATGAAGTGCTCTTATTTGATGAAATAAAGGTGGATGCAGCACAAGGGTATCAAGGCAGAGATACAGTAGAGATATGCTAAATATTCCTAAAATGAGAAGTAAGGATATTTCCTTCCTGCTGTTTCCTGAACAAACATGAGGGGAGCAAGAATGCCTCTACAGGGGCTGAGGAAAAGGATTCTGTATAATTTAAGTGCAGGAAAAAAGAAGAGTCTACAGAAAAATACTTTTTTAGTAAAGACTGTAGCAATGGAACAAGAAGTATTTAAAAAAAAAAAAANAGCCCAAACCAAAAAAAAAAAAAAAAAAAAAAAAAAAAGAAGTAGATTTAGACTAGATGATGAAGATAAGGAAACACTGGAACAGGTTGCCCAGAGGGGCTGTGAATGCCTCATCCCTGGAAACATTCAAGGTCAGGTTAGACAAGGCTCTATGTGACCTGATCTACTTGAAGATGTCCTTGCTCATTATAAGGAAAGTTGGACTAGATGATCTTTAAAGGCCTCTTCCAACCCAAACAATTCCATGATTCTATCACTCTATGATAAGAGTTTCAGTAACCCACATAGCTAGGAAGCACTATGTGTTGGAGGTGCTGTGTTTGTTATATTTGACATTGTTTGGACGTGAGGATTTATCGGATAATCTGATTGGGGGCTTCGACCACACTTCCTTACCAAGAGAGAAAGAGGTAAGAGGAGCCTGAGCAAAGTCAGACCTGACAAATCTCAGAGAGATTTCAAAGAGAGTAGAAGCAGGGAGGCCAAGAGAAGTTATGGTTACAGCAGCGAGTCTGAGATCTGGAAAAGCAGATGCCGTTAGATGTTGTAGAAAGAATGGTTTCATTTAAGGGCAGAGGAGGGAAGCCGGATTGGAAGGATGTTAGGAAAAAAAAGTGTAAACAGCACATTGAGAAAGCTTAGAGATGAAAGACCAGATGCAGATGGGCCAGTACCTAGAGATGCAAGGAGACAAAAGAGGTTTATTTATAATGTGAGAGACTTAACACACAGCAAGCAGAACAACAAAGCAGAGACCAAGAAGTTTAGGATAGGAGTAAGTGGTGTAGAATGGGCACACAGGAGATGAAGAGCTAAGAAGAGAATGGGTAGAAGGAAGCAAGCAGAAAAAGGAACTGAAAAGAACACATGAAGAATGTCTGTATCTGTGCCTAGAGAGGAAGAGAAATCTGAGGAATAGAGAAAGAAGCCCAAGACAGAAGGAGAGAAAGGCCATACCACAGGCAGGGCAAGGAAGGGCAGGGCAGGGCAGGGCAGGGCAGGGCAGGGCAGGGCAGGGAAGGGAAGGGAAGGGAAGGGGAGTCCAACGAAACACTTGCTAAGACCTACTGCCAAGAGAAATGGGAGAGGTTAAGAAGGGACTTAGAGGTGGTGAGGAGATGGGTAGAGCTAGAGGATTAGGGCACAATTACATTTGAGGTAGCATAGCTGTGCAGCTAGACCAACAGCAAAAAATGAAAAGGTAGAGAGTTGACTGGTAACGATGTGACTAATATGCTTTTTTAGATGCAGTAAAAATTGTGTTCTTCATACTCCTTACTTTCAAACATCTCCTTCTAGAGTTAGCAAGGACCATAATAGAAGGGACATTTTTCAGAACAGAATGAATGCTTCAGATAGTTTCAAAACAGAATTAAAAATCTTGCTAAAAGGCAGTGCTATATAAGAATAAATCATGAAGTCACAAAAAAAGTCAGAAATTAACACAGGTATTTTTATGACACGCGCATTTTAGTTACCAAGCTATTTTGTGTAAGATTAGTTTGAACAAAGGCGATAGACACATTTCCAATAAAATATTTCCAGTTGAATATAGTGATATTTCCTCATGTGGATGACCCAGCCCTCTCTTTCCATAGCACGGTGTTCCTTAGTAAGGTCTGAAAGTCCTACAGCATACACGTGCAGCAGCTGCAAAGCTAATGTAAATCACAGAAGGTAGAGACTACAACCATACATGATACAGATACTGTTAGCCATGTTGGCTGCACTATGAACCAGATCAGGAAACCAATCCAAGCTAAAACTAACCTACCAAGTTTATTTTCAGACTGTTTCATTTCCCAATCAGCTTCACAGACTAGATTCACAAAGGTTTGTACTTGCAGAGGAAAGTGGATGGATGGGAGGGTGGCACATGGAAAAAGAAGGGTCAGTCTTTTTGAGTAGACTTTTTTTTGTCTCTCCCCAAGGACTAAATGATCTTGAGGAGAAGATATGAATAAATAACTGATTTAATCCAGCCTTAGATGTGTAAAATACACACATCTTACTTCTCCACCTACACTGGACTCCTCTCATATGACATCTTAACTTATTTCTTGCACCCAAGGAGACAGTTTATACCTGGCACGAGTGAAAGTGAGCCTAAATATCTTAAATAGCCACCTTGTAGTCATAGCCAGTCAAGCTTTAGTTTTCATTTGTTTTTTTCATTGTCTTAGCTTGCTTACAGTGCTCTCATTCTTATGGCCTCACATAATTGCTCTCTTTCCTCAATGTTTCGTCTACCTCTTCCAAAATTCAGATCACATCCATGCCTCCATGCTCTTAGTCTGTTCTAAGTGCCAGTTCTGTTTCTTTGTACTGAACTAGTAACCTTATAAGACAAAGGCACTCAGGAGCAAACACATTTTTTTCTACCCTGCTGTACATAGGTTCCTTTATATTCTATCTCATCTATAATTTCTTCCATCCAATTCCCTGCATTCTGTTGAATTATCTGAATTTATAAGCTATTGGTTAGCCTTTGTAGAAAAAGTAGAAATCAAAAATGATTGGTTAACTCATGCCTTCCAAGAAACTTGGGGTCAAAAGTTGTTCCCCCTCCCTGCCTGTGAGAACAGGTTAGAAGGGACTGCTTGCACACACAGTCTACACCTCTGGAGAATGTAATTTGCATGTGCTCTGATAAATTCTTTTGAGGAGCACTGAATCTGCTAATGCACCAAATTCTGTGTAACATGATCCACAGGAATATGCTAGTCTGAACCCAAAACCATCCCAGAGTCAGGCGTAATTTGAAGAAGAGATAAAGAATAGTTGACCTGTAGTATCCTGTGCCTGGTGGTTTGAATGGATTGAAGGGCTCAGATTGGTTCTCACACTTCCTAGATGTATCTAGATTGGATGTCTCTCCTTTTTTTTTTCCTCCTCTTCTTTAATCAACACTGTATTTTTTACACACTGCCAAGCAGAAATTGTTTAGTAATTCAGTGGACAAGGAAGGTACTTACCCAAACCTCTTAAGTCCAAGATCCAACCATTTATCTGTTAGACCTTCCTGGATATCACCTTTCCTCTAAATCATTTTCCCAGAAAACAGAAATGAGACATCATCATTTTTGCTCTAAGTTCAGATTAAAATGAATGTTATAACCTCTAAATCTTTAACAAAAAAAGAATCTAATTGTATTTTAGTAAGCCCTGCCTGGAGCCCTCAGTCTGGAATCTTGTCTGAACATGCTGATTGGTGAAATTGTCTGTTTCATGGTGAGCTCTGTAGACAATATCAATTGTTGATGATAAGTTTTTTCCTAGCCTGTTTAATAAAGATTTAAAAGTTATATAATTTTGAACTTTCAATAATTTAAAATGAAGAATCTTAACTTTCACATGAGAAATGGCTTGGATTCATCATACTTAGAGATCCCATTTCCTTTCCCAGCTTACAGCTCCAAAATGCTCAGCAACTCCTCTGTGCCTTTACATATACATTGACAAGTGAGCTGTGGAGAACAGACATATGGGTCTGGACGGCTCTTTTCCTGAAAAAGACTAGAGGGAAATGGCCTTCCAGTTCACAAAATTAATGAACAGGCAGAATGATTTGTGAAAAACAACTGTTTTATGAGACCACCACCTGCACTATGAGCTGGATTCCACAATGTGGAAGAAATCCAGAACATCGTGTCAGATTCATTTCTTGACATTTCAACCTTGTCCTGCACCCCATCCACCAACACAGAACATATTCAAGAGTAACAAATATATTTCTGGCGTCACACCGCAGCCATGGGAAACGGAATTCAAGTCATGCCATATCAACTAACAGTTCATAAAATACTACACAGCAGTGCAAAAGATATATTTTTTTATGCCTGAAGATCATGTAGCTTGGTCTGGGTTTCGCTAAATAATACTGAACTTTTGGCTGTTTATTCCCAGCTCTGTGATGTAAGCTGGCCTCCCTGGAAGCCAGACTCCAAAAGCGCAGCAAACCACTCTGTGCACATACAGTGCATGGAAAGAGTTACCTAGTAATAAAAAGCATATGAAGCTCTGAGATTGGTTCCCTTTTATCCCTCCCCAGGTGTGCCTTTGTGGTTGTGATTTGTGCACAAGCCTATAGAATATACTGCATATAAAAGCCAAGATATACAAAGACTTTCAGACTCCCGATCCCTATCTAAGCATCTAACTTCAAGCTGCTAAAAAAGAATGGAGGACCTAAATACCTTTGCAGGTTTGGCATACGGGATGCAATTCGAATGCTGGGTGGTGAAGGGAGTGAGGTTTCATATTGCTGCTCACTGCCCAGTAAGCACCCTGAACTTTCAGTCAAAATGGTTTCTGGAATCACTTGGCAGCCAGGTAGCTCTGGCTTATTTCACAGATGCATGCATTGCATGTTTAATTACATGAACCTTAACATGGTTAAGGTTTGCATTCACTGTAATTCTGAATGTCTCATATTTCAAAACATTCTTTAAAATATTTCACCCATCATTCTTATCACAGAATTCCTTTTTCTTATGGTTCATATTATTCTCTTTCTCAAAACAAAACAAACACAGGTGCAAGTGGTGGACTTTGGCCATATTCCATTGACAACAGTGTAGCTACACTGTTATGCACCAGTTTAGGATTAAAAATATTCAACACCCAATTACACATTGTTTTCTTAGGAAAGTGGGCTGCTGCATCACAAACTGAATTATGACTATTTGCAAAATCTTGGAAATGCTCTCCTAAAGTCCCCTTACTCGAATCTTCATTTCCGTTGAAGCTTTATCACATTCATCCATATTCATATTTATTTATTTCTACTTAACTGTCATTTTTTTTTTCTCACTTCTGGTCCTCAAAGTTCTCTTAATGCATTCGGTTTTTATTTCTTCATGTATTTCTTAGCTCAGTTTTCAAAATTATTTCCAATTTTATTTTTATTTAAAACCACAGAAACATTTTTGCTCCCTTTAGATTGATTGGAGTTTTTCTCGTTAATTTTAGAGAGCAGGAGAGATTTTTCCTTTGTCCTTACCACCCATGTAGCAGACGTGCATGCCTACATCAAATGCAGGGAACCTGAGCTCACTCTGGAAGAAGAGCAGACCTTTGTGTCTGGGGAGCGTGGCTGTCACACAACCTTGGCTAACCCAGACTACCACAGCTGCTGCCAGAACCATCTATCTGCCAACATCGCAAAAGATTTTTGTTCACACACTACCTCACAGCAGCCTTAGGTTACAGCAGTGCTGTGCTATGTCACCAGCAAATAGTTGGGCCCCGTGTTTGTTTTAAAACTTCTCTAGACCACTATGCTGCGATACAAAATGTACCTGACAGATACAAGAGTTAATGAGAAAGGCAAAAAGAAGTCACAAATTAATTTTAAATACAATTTCATAACCTATATCTTGTCAGCAGATGTTGACCATTATGTGACTACATAAAAGTTTGTAACACATAATCATTCCTAAGTACTTTGGAAGATAAGTGTATCCCTCTTTACCAATTCAGTGGCATTCTATGAAAAGATTAGTTGTTTGCAAAGGTTTTAGAAAAGGTGCATGCTTATAATTTCTGTGTACTCTACTCATATGTATCCATAAGTGATGCAAGATGCTTCAAAGAAGAAGTGATTTAAATTCCGATCCTAACAATTAAGCAAGACAGCATTGCCTCTAAAATGCTTGACAGATCGAGGTCATCATGAAAAAAAATCAAATTCATTCTTGAGACACTTAAAGAATCAAGAAAAAAAAAAGAATACATAATTCCATCCTTTGAAATTGGCACATTTTTCTGTCTATATTTCTTTCTATTACAACATAACTAGATGCCTGTGATAAAGAAAAAAAAAATGCTAAGGAAAGGCTATTTTTTTCAATCACTGTTTATTTGTATTATGGTATTGCCTTAGTAGCCCCTCCATTCAGTGATTAGTATCTCACTGGGTAGTTTGTCACTTCACAGAGAGGCATAAGGCAGCCCCAGCCCCAGAAAATTCCCCTAGTGGAAGCATTGTTTCCTTATGATTTCTTGTACTCTAGTACNGCCTTGAGTAACCTGTGCTAGTGGGAGGTGTCCCTGCCTTTGGCAGGGGGTTGGAACTAGATGATCTCTGAGGTCTCCTTCCAACCTTACTATTCTATGATTCTATGATTCTAGCTTGCCCTTGTAGATGACAGAGGTGATGGGAAGGTCAGTGCACTGTTTGGGATGGATCAACCAAACTAAGTAGCTTTGCCCTCCAGTGCTTGGAGAAGGGGAGCCTGGCAAAGGCCTCCCATGGGCTGTCCCAAACTGAGAGCTCAGCAGCACTGAGGAGCCTGGGTGCTCCTGATGCCTGCTGAGAACAAATCCAGTGTTTAGCCAATTTGCTATGCTATTTTCAAGGCAAGAACTGAAGCCAAAGGTTTGAATCAGACATGTTCAGTGTTCTGTGTTTCTAATTAAAGCCTGCAGTCTTTATGTTTTGTTTCCAGTGTTTATTTTTATCCAGATGATGGGTTCTTTTATTATTAGAGAAGATAATTTTGATTAATTTTTCTTTTCTGTTTTTTAATATATTTTTTTTTTTAATTCTCAGAACAAACACAAAAGGAGGTTTCAGTGGAGCTTTGTGTTCTCAGTGAGCGTGGGAGACTGTCAGGGCATGCTGCTCTTCTCCACAAATAATTTTCAGTGTCATTAGATGTTGGCCAACATGCAGGGGAGGGAGGAGGAACATTTACATCAACTAGTGTAAGCTGTTCCAGGTTAAATACAGGGGTCTAGCCCTGAGATTTTAAAGCCAAAAAAACTTCTATCACATACAGAGATGTGCAAAGACCCAACCAAGTATACTTGGCATATTTTTAGCTCATGATCCACGAAAATTTGTCAAAGGTTTTGTTTGTTTTAGGCATAAAGTTGGTCTAACCTGTTGAAATATATAGTTTTTTCATTGACTTTACCAGGAGATGAGACAGTATACTATTCCCCAGAATTAGTTACTGTATCCTTGTGGTTTCCTAAAACATATTTTAGAATACTGCAGCTCATTGAAGGAAATTAACAGAATCTTAAATTCCATGTTACAGGCAATGGCGTCAATCAAAGGTGATTCATCGCTACTACTGCTTGGGAGCTACCTCTCTTACTTTTTCATCCTGCAAATCCATTTGGTTCATTTTCATGTTGCTTGGCAGTTCAGAAGTTATTTCTGAGTCAACCTGCTGGAAAACACATTGGTGATAATTACACAAGCTTGTGGTGCTCTGCCTGGCTGCCCTGTCAGCTGACTTGATGTATTTCTAATGCCCACAGGGGTTTGCTATCTGCTGTTCTGCACTGGATAGCCTCACTTTCTGAGCTATTTATCACTCTCTAAATACATCTGCTGAGGCTTCAATCACTTCTGTGTATTTCTACTATTTCATTAACAGTTCCTGTTTCATGTGTTTATTTTTTCCTTACAATTATGAAACAAAGGCCAGTCTTGGAAAGGATCTGCATGGGCACGAGTCTCTGCTGAGTACAGAGCATCAGTGAAACTACATGGCTGTCCTCCTAGAATGGGAGTAGGGTACAACTGTACTTAGAGGATGCACATGATTATTAGCATGTAACTTTATCATTTGTTTCAAACACCTTCAAGCATGCAATTAAATTAAAAGATACTTGAATTTACTTTTGAAATTATGCTTATTGGTCTGCATTATTTCCATACATAATTGTTTTAAACTCTTTGTTGTGCATAGCTTAAATTAATTTTAATCTGTAGCTCAGCCACATCAAAATGTATATCACATAATTTCTGCTTGATGTCTGTCTAGGGGAGAACAATCTTTTGATTACAATATCGAAATAAGGAGTGAACAGGTCTAGAAGGATTTTAGTAATTGAAAGCATTACAAGTAGTAGGTAGAATATTTAAATGGTATTTATGGCATAATAGCCTAGAAGCACCCAGATGCACTACCTAATCTTTCTATCCGCAGTCCCTCATACAGGTGGGAATCAAAACATATAGTCAGATACTTGTGAGTTTCAATAAGCTACTGAATGAAATCCTTTCTAGTGTACTGTGATGCTCCTGTATTTTACAGTTATATCTATGAGCACAGAATTTGTCATTAACTTAACCTTCAAATATTTCGCTTACACTTCACATAGCCAAGACTATTATTCTGCCTTTATGCCAAAGATGGTGCACTGTCACAGTACTAAAATTTGACAGTAGCACATTTGCTCTATTATCATATTCCTGTTGCAGTTTCTTATCTATCTTGAAAATTACTATCCTTCTTCTTCCTCTTTCNCTCTTCCAACCTTGCTATACTGTGATACTGTGATACTTTTGCATTTATGTGGGTCAAGGCATGAGTGAGCTTTAAGAAAAACATGCCTTTTTCACTTAGTCGTTGTCTTCAAATTTGAAAAAAAAAAGTTACTACATTGTTGACTATACAGTTTTTGTCTTATAAAAATGTACTGGTTTTCTGTGAGAATTAAAAAAAAAAGCAAAAAAAAAAAAAAAAAAGCTTTAATTTGTTGCCAAAAAATGATAAGATGTGCTGGGTTTTATTTTAAAACATTCATCATATATCTTTCTATACTTTCACATTCCTTCAGGAAAAAAAAAATACCTAGCTAATTCTTAGTAGCCGTGCTGGGATTCTTTTTATAATTTCATTATGAGTGAGTAATTATAAGCTAAAGCAAATCCTGTGACAAATTTTGTGCTCTGTCCTGGTACTTAATGAAGAATTTCTTAATTAAAAAAAAATACAAATGTTCATATTGATGAGTCAGCTTTTATTTATTCCAAATAATTTGTGTAATGTACTTGCCATTTGTGTTAGGATTTTACTTTAAGGTATTTGCCTATATACATGCACACTGTTTATCCAATTAAAACAAGCAAACAAACAAACCAAAAAACCCAACCTCCACAAACCCAAAAAAACCCCAGACAAAACCAACAACAATAAAAATGACAAAAAAACACACACCAAAAAAACCACAAAAAACAAAAAAACAACACAAAACAAAACCTTCAAAAAACACCACAACAGTCTAACAATCTGAACAATAGAAACCTGGCCATATCCTTTAGAGAGACTGCAGCTGTTTTGCAAATGCATTTCCCACTATCCTTCTGCATTTAACTGTGTTTTAAATCTTTGCCATGCTAATCACTTAAGAGTTTTTGGAACTTTGATTTAAAAGATGCTGTATAAATGCAAAATAATATTGCTTGAGCAACTCTTTTCAAACAGGACCTGGGGAAATGAAGACACCTTTATTATAGAGGCTTGACATTCAGTCATTCATCAGATCTCCCCTTGAGAAGCAAATGTCATCACATTTGCAGTAATCACTACCAGTCCTTGGTTCTATTCATTGCTTTTGTCAAATACAAAAGAAACAGTCTCCCAAGTAGCAATCTCCATGCTGGAGCTGATTGGTTTCCATTCCAATTTTTCGGAGACAGATCTTTCATTTCTTTCTGTTTCAAAGCTTCGCCCCATCTTGCTTAAAGCTTAGAGAAAGCCTCTTTGCAGTACCTATGACTCATCTGGGAAGCTTCCCCTTTCCCAATCCCACTGGCAGGTCATAAAGTGCTGGCATGTTGCACTTCCCAATCCTTCATGCTATTCACTGAAACTTTGCAAGAAACTTACCTGCATTCGTAAGTAGAAAACATTCGCTGCTTGGAGAGTTGTTAATGAAATGTTCTCAGGAATGTTCTTTCATGCTCTTTACCCAAGTCATATGCATAAAATTAAAGAACCAAATGAGTAAACTTCTTTTATTTAAAAGGAGAAATCTAAAATGAAGACAAGTGAATGAATTCCTATTTCAGGTTTGCAAAAGTGAAATTTTGGACAGTCCAAAAGAAGATGCTATTCTTTGAGGGAAGGAGCTTTGTGGATAGGTTTTACTTAAGGACTGGATTTCTTTTGGTTGAATTCTACAATGAAAACAATAACCCAATTTAAAGTTTCCTTACTTAGTTTCTCTGCAAACCCATTCTGTTATTGTGGCAACTAAAGGATTGATAATGTGACATTGCCTTGAAATAAGGAATAAGAAATCCATCTGAAGGTACCAGTGTTTTGGCCTTGACACAACCAACAGCAGCCTTAACAAAGGAATAAGGCCAAATAGGATACTGCACTCACCCTATTCAAATCATTTCAGACCCAGATCTAAACCAACTAAACACCACCATAGCAGAGTTTTCTGGACTCAAGTTCACCGACACATCCATGACCTACAGACTCAGACTCAGTCAACTGTCTACAGCAGAAGCTTTTTACCTTCACTCAGCTGTAGCTCTTTAGTCATGTCCTTTTTTTTTTTTTGAAAGTTAAATTCAAAAGTAATAAAACACAAATTAAATAAAACTAAATTTTATGCTATGCTGTTTACCTGGCAAATCTTCTGAAAGAAATATTTGAAAGTTTACCAAGTAGATCAAGTAATGATACTTTCCAGACGCTGGTTTTATCATCATGTAGTTTAAGCAATGACAGATGGCTTTTGGCCATTATTGGTTAGATAAGTACCTTTGAAAGGACTGGAAGACTGTAGTGGTAGTGTTGATACTGTTGTTGCTGTTTTAATTCTAGTCTAAGCTGAGCTGTGTACCTTGAGACGGTTTCCAGTTGTTGAAAAAAATGCTTCATTTATGTTCCTTCCACTAGTAAAACCAGATGGGTCCAGTTCTAAACTCAAAGGTACTGAAGACTGCATTTGAGAGTAAAATGTTACTTTACAAATTAACTTCGATGTTCCTTAACATTTAAGAATATGTTGGTTTTTTTTTTCACAGAAACATTAAAAAAAGCTTGCACTAGACATTTTAAACTTGTGGATGTACAAAAAAAAGGAGGCTAGAACTTTGTGTCTTCTGCACACATAAAAGTTTCCCTTTGAATTTTCCTGGAATTCACNGTTGCTGTCTGGGCTGCATGCGCACACTGCAGGCTCATTTGAGCTTTTCATCACCCCAGACCCCGAGGTCCTTTTCCTCAGGGCTGCTCTCCAGCCATTCCCCACCCAGCCTGTATTTGTGCTTGGGATTGTGCCTACCCAGGTGCAGGACCTTACACTTGGCCTTGTTGAATTTCAAGAGGTTGGCCTGGGCCCACCTCTCCAGCCTGTCCAGGAAGTAGAAGAATCTATTTCACTTATTAGAATAATCTATCAATTTTAAAGACACATTACTGATATTTGACAATCTTCCACAGAACACATTGTCATAGGTTGGGAACCATAGTGTTAAAAATCCTCTAGAGACTAGAGGAGTCTAGGAGGTGGACACAGGAAAGTGCTAGGGGAGGGAGAAGAGGAGCACTGGGGATTGTAGATTATTTTCAGGTTGGGAGAAGGTTTAAAGGGGGTTTGATACATATCCTGTATATGCTTTGGAATTTTTTCTGTATCTTTCTTTTCAAATATAATACTATACTTCAAATATAATAATATGTACTTCTTTCCAATTCATTTGAGAGCACCTCACTCTGTCAGCTCTTTATGACACACATACCCAGAATCATTTAGTTATTTCTTTCAGAAATTTCAGTGTTCATGCTACATCTGTACATGTTCATAACTAGTAGGACACAAAGACACTAGGGCATAAGTTCTGATCCTGCTACAGAAAAAAATAATATCCTAGATGCGATTCCAAATATACCTCTTTCTTGAGCGATTCATGTATTAAATTACAATAAACTATAATAGTGTGTATTTTCTCCAGAACTTGCCTATACTTCAGGTCTCTCCAATGGCTCATTTTCTTTCCTGTTTTCCTGCTCTTTACTGATACTGAAGCCTCTTTAATATTGAAGTCAAGCATCAGCAAAGAGTTAATTTTACCGACACAGATATGACTTTTCTTTATCAAGGACTTTCAAACAAGATCTTTTAAGCAAAGATTCCATAAATTAATATATTCTTGAAGTTTTGATTTCTTCTACAAAACATTAAAAACAAGACATGAAAAAAAGACCACAAATGTTACTTATACCTTGTCATAGAGAAAATATTCTGTTAGCTGGCTGTTTAAATTCTGAAATTATGACATTATATTAAATTTTTGCAGCATTGAATTCAAATTCAGATTCTAGTCCTGCACTGGTTTCATACCAGCCTAAGTATACTCCAGACAGTGTTTCCACACTCATTTTCTATGGCTACGTATGGTGAATATCAATACTAAAATGAGTAGAAATGATCCTTCCAGCAACCAGCAAGGATATGTACAAGGAGTAATTTACTCTTCAGTTATTGGCAGAAGTAAGTTTCCAGATCGATGTTTGCAACAAGCTATCATGATGTCATAGTATTTCCAAGAATCTCATCCACTTAAAGGAGATTGTTTTGAAGGAACTATTATTTGGTACCTTTGGAAGCCAAAGTAACTAACTGCCTTAGTATTCAAATTTCATTTTCAACAGTCTGAGCTCATATTTATAGGAGACATTTTAACTAGTATTGCAATGCCACTCCCTGGAAACATTAACTCATCCCTACGGATTAAATCTTCTAAAATATAAAACCTATTGTAGCAGATGCTCAGATGCAACATTATTCCTTCTTGGGATGAAAAAACAGGCAAAAGCATTATTACTTTATCTTTTCTAATGAACAAATGAACAATGGATTTTACAAACTACTTATATTCAGAAAAAAAAAAAGAAATCTAGGGTGGGAGGGGAGAAAGAGGAAAGGAAAAGGAGAAAAAGACTTTTCTCCATTAACTAGATTGCTGCCTTTGATCTTCTGGTTATATTTAATAAAAATAATCTAGGCACAAATAAGCTCAGGCTCCTAATACTCTTCAAAAGTTTAATTCTTTCTGAGATGTACTCTGTCAGTTTGACCATATTATTTCTATTCTCTATTTTCTGTCACTTAGATGTCTAGGAAAACTTATTTATTGTTACATGTAGGTTATATACAACATGGGGCAAATCAATATTTGCATTTTGCAAAAGTAATAAAAGGGACTGGATTGAGTTTTGGATTCTAATATCATTAATATTGTAACACCTAGGTTGATTTGAGTATTCTATCTATCTACCTGAAAGTACTGTTGAAAACTTGAATCTCTGGAAATTCTCTCCAAATGCTAGTTTTAACAATAATTACAATGTGTTTTTCTATTGCTTTTTTAGACCTTATTATATATGCATAGTATTATAAAAAAGTTGTTTTACTGGGGCTCAATTAGCTTATGAAGCACTTAAGAGCCTCTCAATGGAGTAAGAGAATCCAATTCTGGTTTCAGCAGAAGGTTTCCTAGAGTAAAACCTGTGACACCCATTCTGCCTTCATCCCTCTCACATCAGCTGGGCTGCCAGCATCCTTCCCTGTACCCAGCTGCCTTATCAAAGTTTTGGTAGCTCACTGCCATTGGATTCAGTCTTCACAAGCCTCAGTCTTCTAGAGCTGGACATGAGCACTGCTGTCCTTAGGAGTAGGGAAAATAGAGTTACAGGATGGTTGTTTTATTTGCATTCGGCCACACAGCAAGTCGGTGATAGAGCAGCCCAGAGCCGGGGAGCTGCTGGCCTGCAAGAGGCTGCGAGCATACCGTGTTGCTGTAGTGGTCAGGCCATCCGCCAGTACAAGCCAAGACGTTCTAGGATAAATTGGCAGCATGTGCTCTGCAAAGTTTCCCCCCATTTATTTTAATATGTAGTGAGTGATACAGCAAAATACCTTATCTTAAAAGGGTATAAAATTGCTACACACGTTCACTGAGGCTTTGTACCATTGAGCCTTAAGAAATGGAAGCTGGAACAGGCTATTAAAAAAGTAAAAGGATAAATTAACATTGTGAAAAAGAAGTCCCTTTGTAATAAGAAATGGTTATAAAAAAACATGTGTAGGTTCATAATTTTCATATTTTAGCTCATATTTTTAAAAGCATTTTTAATGCGCACAATCTCTTAAACTGCTTTAAAATCCTCAACAAAATATACAGCTAGGAATAGCAAGGAAAGTGATACTGTTTGAAGCTCCACACAGAAAGGGAACAGGCTGAAGGAATTTTTGACATGGTCATTCACTTGTAGAATGAAAACAGTTCATTGATATCTATTTCACGTGTTGGCTTCTGACCCTTGGGAGCCAGTAACTCTTCAACTGAAAGCAAACAAGATTTTTTTAAAAACAAAACTAAACAAACAAAAAAAACAAAAGCCATTAAAAAAAAAAAAAAAAAGAAAAGAAAAGAAAAAAGGAGAAAAAAAGTACTTCAAAAATTTCCACGGAAAATCTGTTTAATGCTGGCAATATTGAAGTCATGGGCATAGCTCTGTGGCTTGGGACTCTTGGAGCACTAGAACATGAAACTGGGCCTCTGGGTCCCTGGTGACAGAGTTAGTGTAATGTTACAGGAATGCTTGTGTTTTTTTGAACACAAGACTTCAGTGAAGACTTCAGCAGTTGATCACTGCTCCTTTTCACTCCCCATTCTTCTTTCCTTTGCAGAAATGTCATTTATGTAATTAGAATTAATGGGCTACTCTAACTATTTGAACCAAATCTGGGATGTAGCAATATTTGGATGTGCCCTCAACCACAAACTCAGCATGCCCGTGCCTCTACAATGTTGACTTTGGATTCTTGGGAACCCAAGCACAACTGGGGCACTTGGGGCAGGACAACCGGATAAGAAGAAGAAATTTGTGGGCCAAGGAGCTTGACTAAACATTGTGTTCCAGAAGGCAGTTCTGTACACAAAGAAGAAGGAGAGCAATAGTTTATTGAAGTGGCTCAACACAAACCAGATGGTAAGATTTCAACAGAGCGAAGGACTGATGGGTAATTTGGGTACTTAAAGCAGACAAACACACTCAGGCAGGCACCCTCTAAGACTCGGATGCCAAAACTGAAATGATTAATACTATGATATTCCATGAGATTTAGACTTTTGGAGCCAATTTTAGGTTTTAGTGTTCACACAAACATAAAAGAAGCAGTCAACCTAAAAGCATCCAGTTCCTTTTGTGGGATTTCCCCACCTCCTGGCAAGCTTCCTGCACTAGAAGGGACTTTTTCCTCTAAAGTTTAGACAATGAGTATCTATTGACTTAATATGTTGTCCTTGACTTCACATTCCTGAGAACCACTTCAAAATGTCTCTTAGGTAGAGAAGGAAAAAGTAAACTAGTGAGGCATAAAGAAAAAACAATCAGAGGTATGACTTTGGCTTCTGATAACAGGAGTAACATTTTGTCAAATTTAGAACAAACTTTAAAATCATGTTCTTTGGAAACAAAATAGAAACTACTAAATTCAAAACTACTAAGCCTAAATTTCCTTTTGCTTCCGGTAAAATTCAAATTCTAAGCTGCAGCAGGTTTTTCTGTTTTGTTTTGCTATAATTTTATTCCCCTGGTAATCCCAGAAGCAGGACCAGAATTAATTTCAAACAAGGATCTTTATTGTTTGCATAACTCAGTATTCTGTTAAACTATAAAAACATGTTTGTTGTTTTTTTAATTTAATTTTCTTTGAGAAAATGATGGTTTAAATTAAGGGGAAAATGTTTTGCAAAACTCAACAGTTTTGTGAAACCTTAAACTGCTTTTCTTTACATTGTGTAAAGCTCTGAAAGACTCTAAATGCTACCAGTACTTTTTAAACTATTTTTTTTTTTTAAAGATCAGAGAACTAAATCAGTCACTGATTATGGTCAATTAAGCCAAGAAAAGTAGCAGTGGATGAATTTCTTATTCATAGTGTCATGCCTTTTTGTTTTTGTTTTTGGGTTGGGTTTTTTTTTCATTTACTGTGGGTAAACATGGAGGTCAACAAATAAACTATAAGTCATCAAAATGTCACTTGCAGCTCAGGCTTCCATGCTACAATGAAGAGTTTGTAGATTAGATTCTCACTGAAGAAAACATCTATTGAGAAGGGAAGGAAAGTTTTGTCAGCTTTCCTTGTGAAAGTGGAAATAATCTGCAAATTTAGTTCACAGTCCTGAAAGTGAGGGTATGTTCAAAATTACCAAAGATCAACCAAAGCCTGGGTATCACATGAGACTTAACATTCATTGGAAAAAGTGTATCAGAAAGTGCAAGTTTATTTCTGCCCCTCTTTGCAGATCACTAGGCAGTCTTCCACTGAGTACTAGTGAAAAAGCCTCATAATGATCGTAACAGAAATTACCTGATTTGAAGTTTAGGCAAGAATATTTTTTTTCCTAGTGATCTTTTAAAACATTGTAGCCTTCCAGTAATGAAAAGGAAGGAACATCTTTTTACTAGCCTTGCAGCAAAAGAGGCAATTTTTTTTTTTTTCCCAGTACCTCTGCTAATTCCACCTCCTCCAGTTGTGGTGCATTGAAGACAAAGGGAGAGATATCCAAAGCTTAGAGTGGCTTTCATTTTTTGATGACCATGCAAAAATGTTCACTTGCGAGTCAGGAAAAAATAAAGATATTGGAAATACTGTTAAGTGAACATGTAGGATCTCTGGATTTTTACAACAGAAATGTCTAATGACATTGGACTCAATCTACATAATCTACAGAACTACATCAAAGTCACTAAAAATCAGAGAAGGCAGGAAAAGTACTGCCCTTGGGAAACACCTCCTGTTTGGTCCCATCATCTCATTTCAGAACTTGATTTTTATGTTTCCTCTTGCACTTATATATCCCAGAAAGAGTTGCATGCAGCTAGTGTACTCTACCCAGAATCCAAAGGTTGACCTGTTGCACACAAGGAAAGTACCTGTATACTATGGTGCATACTATCTATCCCTCTGCTCCCATGGTTTTCAAATATATAACCTTTAATAAATGCAAAAAGAAATAAACTGAAGTACATCTTGAAGGATATACACTCCAAATAGTATGATGCAGATTTCAACAATGTATGTCCAATTGACCAGATTCACTAAGCACAAATCTTTTGTTCTTGAAACTCAAGTATGATAGAGGTGAAATCTCAACTCTGATGAAGGGAGTGTGAGATTTCTCTTTAATTTCTAAATGCCTGGATTTTACCATAGGCACATTTTCCCTTCTAAAAGCACAATCACATGGAATTAATTGAATGGACAAGTTATGTCGACATGATTTATTGTCTGTTTCTGCCTTTAGACATGCATCATGTACTGTAGACAACAGACTGATTTAAATTAAAGACTTTCTTGACTTCAAAGTGTCAGTAACATAAACTCAGACTTTTATTCATATGTGTTTGTGATATTCAGAAAACTAGTCATTTAGATAACTTCAGAGAATAATTATCCTTGCACATATATTTTATTTCAGAAACAAAATTAACCTGTTCCTTACAAAAGGATTTTATTGTAAGGAACACTTTATTTGAAAAATGTCCTAGAAATAGTTGAGTAAGTTAATTGATCAGATCTGACAATTATTCCCACCGAAATATTTTTGAGTTCTGTATTCTAGCTACTTTAACCAGAGAACTAAATGAGAAGCTAGGGAATCTTTACATAGCTCTCCCATTGTATTTATTTGAGTAAGTGTTCAGCTAAGTAGCACAAAGGAACCACTTCTGCAGAGCCAGTATTAGGTCCTGGCTGAGCGTGGTCCTTAACTATACACTTAAGATATGCTTGGCTGCAAAAACAAGAGTACTGCTGTCAGCATCAGAAGCAATTCTTGTGTCTTAAATGAGATCTATCCCCAAACTCTTGCTGAATTCTGAGTTTTATGATTAATTATTCAAAACATAATGCTTGAATGATGAAGTTTCTGACAAGAAGAACATCTATTCATTTCTTTTAACTTCTGAGAGTGAACTGTGAATTCCTCCATGAGCTTTCCTTCTCTTGCTGACCTGAGATGACCTGAATTAACTATGATGTACTGTGTGGAAAACATTCTCTGCAGTCCATCCTCCCCCATTTCTCACTTCTAATTTATTGGCCATCCACCACTCTTTTTTCTTTTTGTTGTTGTCCAAATTTTCCTATTTCCAGCACATGTTTTAAGATTAAAAAACTCTTATTTGGCAGGCAGTATAAACACTGTACCTCAACAGATGTTTTTAGTGTCAGTGCAAGAAACGGCCACACGCTGATGCGGTTCTGCTTGGCACCATTTGTTGTCTGGAGAGACTGACTACATGAATACATTCGTTTTACTTCTAGGTTCTTTTTGTCATTATTTTTCCCCTCCTTTCCCCTCTCATGACACTGTGGCAAATTCAGTGTTTCTCTGGTTTCTTCCCTCTTTGCATATGACTTTGTTTATAAAATCATCTAAGTCTTGATTTTGAAGACACCAACTAACCTGAATTTACCTCTGAGTACCTCTCCCTTCCCTTTAACTGTGCTACCAGGAATATGTATTCAGGTTAATTTGCAGCTTTTAACCAACTGTTTTCATGTGTCTCAGTATCACTATTTCTCTCCAAAATGTATTGCTGTGCAGGCACATGTATCAAAAGAGTTAGTACTTCAGTAAGTACTATACACAAGTTCAACAGTTTTTTTTTCTATTTACTCAGCTGGTCATGTTCTTGTACAAAGAAGGTTTTTTTCAAGCTGTATTTGAAATAGGGGACAGGTTATGTAAGGGCATAATAAAAATATGGCTTTTGTGAAAGCACAGGCATGATTCAAAAGAGACTCTCTTTCTAAATCTCTTTCCAAATCTCTTTCCGTCTCATAATCTGAACGGATTTTTTTTGCCTTTTTGATGGCAGAGGAGGTTCTTCTGTGCACATTCATGCCAGGTAATAGCTGAAAATCAGGACTGGAGCAGTGAGCAAGAGCAAAAGAGTTTGAAGCTGAAGACTATGAATTTAGAGTGCATTCTGAACATCTCTGCTCGATAAATGTTACCAAATGGTACCATATGAGACACCACAACATTTCCCTAAGCTTGCGAAAGGCCATAATTGTGGTGCTCCAGATAATCTCATGTGGTAACTGCTTATAAAAATCAACCCTTTACTGGCAGTTTCTGCACCATATCTTTTCCTTAGTTGCTTCTCTGTAGAAGTGAACACATTGAAGTGAAGCAGATAGTAGAATGAAAGAATAATTGAGTGATGACATACTCGATTTTTAAAGAACAAGCACATTTGCCACATCTACACCTGCTTGCTGATCAGCATACTCTCTGGAATTCAGAAAAGGGATCAGAAAAGGTTTTCCCAACTGATTGTCTTACCGAGCAGCAGTGTTCTGCTGACTCATTTACTCCCAGTCTTTTTACCTTCCCAGCTGCTCAGAGAAGGAATATACTCTTTTGGTTCACCTTCAAGAAAACAGAAAACTGGATTGTAAGCCCACTCAAACTGTGAGGGAAAGGGGGTTGTAACTAATACTGTCCACTTTCTGGTCAATACTTTTAACTACTAAGCCACTACACCAAGCACAGTTCTGTACTACTCAGGTATCTTTAAGAATCAACTAGTCTAGAAAAGCATGGATCCGGTCAGCATACAGAAGCAGATGCAGTCCCAATACTCCAGGGAGCAATGGGCATTCACTTTTCACTGCCTCTCCTTTTTGAAAGCCAACTCCTGGAGGTGCTTATCTCACTGGCTGTGAGCTCCCTACGGTCAGGCACCTGTTTTTGGTACAATGAAGTCATCAGTGGTGGAGTTCTTCCACCAAATGATACTGTCCAGAGGTGCCTGACGTGTCCTCCTCTTCTCCACAATGGCTTTGGGGGAAATAATGATGCCGTTGGAAGGAGCAGCACAGAAAGCAGCTCCAAGGGCCACCCTCACTGCTCATTCTGCTTTTCACTTGTTACAGAACCCTGCTGGACTCCCTTCTTCTGGGCCTTCCCTCTCACTCTGTTTTGTGCAAGCAGCTGAAGACACTTCCAAAGTCAGGGTGATGGAGCTCAGCCTGACCTTAGATAGCACTCGGTGGACTATCATATCCCTGCTGCAGCCGGCACAAACACACAAGCCTTTAGTGTCAGGGGTACATGTCTCATTCTTCCAGCTACTTTTTTCGCAAACAAATATTTATTTTGGAGAAAGCAGGGGAAATCCAATTCTCTAATTGTGGTTTTGATTCCTTTTGTCTGCAACATGTTCTGCTGGGGAAGTGATGCACAGTGGTTTCTTTTTCAAATTTGCTTCTGGCTCAGCATGAAGGTGGGTGGCAGGGTAGATGGAAATCATCAAGCACAAGCAATAATGTTTAGTTACCTTTTGTATAACCCTGACTTCCAACCATTGCAATGGCTTCCTTTTTCTGATCTCTACTGCAGGACAGGTCCTGGGAGGTCCTGAGTAACTTTGAATTTAACTGAGAAATTCCAAGTCCTGAATTTAAGCTTATAAACAGAGCACAGGAATACATCACAAAATACTTCTTTTCCATCCTGCTAAAAGGGAGTCAGCCATACAAGTTGGGGTAAAGTGCAGCAAGTCTCCTAAGGGCATTAGAAGACAGCAGCAGGGCAATTAACATGCAGGCCATAATAACTCCCTCACACTAATAGTCAAATCCTAATCTCCTGGACATCAGTTGAGTAGATAGGATCTTTATGGACTATTTTTAACCAGGATGGAGCAGGTGTCAGATTTTTCTCACCCTGGTGACAAGCATAGCTGCTTTATTGTCACAATTAAGCAATTGTCAGCATGAAAGACATGTTCAGGAAAAAAATTTTCTCTAGATCCCTGTAGTTGCAACTGGTTACTCGCTAATGACAAACAGTGATGATTAGTGATATTATTCATGGGGTAGACTTTCAAAGCAAGAAGTGGGGCTTAGTATCCCTGGTTAGTGCTTTCCCAAAACTAATATGATGGCCCATTCGATGTGCTGTTGCTCAGTTCTATTAGCATTTTTTTCATGTGCAAATATTGGAAGAGAGACAACTTCCCAGCAAATGGAGCTTTTGAATACATTCATGTCATGTAAGATGTCAGGGGAAATACCTGCCTTCTGATCATTTAATTTTTCCTTCTAAGGTAGTTTCCTTTCCATTCTTTCTCTAGAGGAAAAATTTATTCTCTGTCTTCCTTGATGTCCACTGGAGGGAGAAAAGGTAGGGAACACATATGCATATTCTGAAGAAACTTTCTTACTTTTAAATGACCTATCCATTTATTTTACAGCGGTTGCACACATGCATATTGATACCATAGGAGCACAGAGAAGGCTGCATATTTATCACAGAGAGGCAATGAAAGTTCTTCATAACCAATAAAAAAATTGAAAAAGCACTGTCATGTGCCACACTATTCACAGATACTTCTGAGATGGCACAGGGTCTTATGAAATTGAAGAGAGCTCCACAGGAATGCTCAGTAGATGACAGTAAAGGTGAAATTTCTCAGGATTACCACCTGTTTAGCTGAAGATCTAGTGGCATTCACTCCAATCATCGACACAGCCTTGACTGAAGTCTCAAAACAGGCTATGACAGCTTCTTATCTACGTAAATAGTTTGCACACAGAGATGCCAGTATCCTCAGATCAGTCAACTGTTGACAGAAAGAGCCTCAGAAAACATCTGGAATTTCTGATCCTGTCAGAAATAAGAAATAAGACAAAAAATAAACAAGATAGAGCTTTTCTGCATTCAGAGTATGTCAAAAACACATGAAAACTAGATACAATTTAAGATTCTGACTAAGATGGAATTCAGAGCCAGAAACAAGGATGGCTCTTTAAAGAAATACCTAATGAAGTATGGATATGATACAGTGAGTCTCTTACCCTCCAGAAGAAGGCAATATTCAATAATAAAAACATCTTCTTTGTCAGATATACCAGTGAGGAAGTTGCTACATGTTCACAGGAAGGATGCAAGTGAGGATCATTGGCAGCAGATTCAAGTCTCATGAAGTTGTCCTTAAAAAAGGAAACAATCTGATCAACCCTTTCAAAATGTGATTCTATGATTCTGTGACCATGATTCAGAAATTCTTCTGCAACAAACAGAGGATAGTGCTGATTATGTATGTAGATTTCCCCTTAACATGGCCCAATATATTAAAAAGAAAGAAAAAAAAAAAGGTAACTCAATTAATCAGATCTTAACAGACACACTGGTCTTTTCAATAACATCCAAGGTTTGCCTTGTCCCTGGAGAATGATAACAAAACAGACACAGATGCAGAACAAGCCAACACTGAATTCTGCAAGAAGTATGACTATTCACACTGAGCCTCTCTACACATTTCTAGGAAATACTAGGCAGTTATAGTGAAAGGCTGAGGACTCCTACTCTTGTGCTCTAACTCTGAAGTCTATCAAAAAACTCAGGAGCAATTGAGAAAAGCATTGTCTCTGCATAAGAATGAGGTCTCACCAGCTTCCAACAGACTTTTTGCCCATTCATATTTATTTGCATTTATATCCCCTCTTAAAATGCACATTTTAATCCAAGAAGAGAGACAAAAAAAAAAAAAAAAAAATTTTGCTTGATTTGGATCTCAGGGATAATGAGATAAATGTACTCCTACTACAACTTCAGACAGCTGGTGCCAGAGATAGACAGCATAAGGGTTGCGGTCACTCACAGCGTAAGGGATAAAGGGTTGGCTATGTTTCAGCAATTGTGCAATCAATTGATTTTCATTGACAAGATGTTTGATCAACTGTTTCCAACCACTTAGTGCTATGGTCATATTACTTGGAGTGGACTACAAGAAGAGTAGCAGAGATGACTTCTCTAGGCCACAGAGATCTGCTGGAATAAAGCCACGGAAGATGGCAAGTTTTCTTGGAATTCTTTTGCTCACAGATTTAACGGGCACCTGGAATCTGGGATTAATGGTCTAAAAAACAAGTTAAAATGTAAGAAAGATTTTCAGGCCAAAGGAACATCCTTCAAAGCATTTGCAAATTTTGGCTTGTGAGATCTTCATTATTGTTGAAGTAGAATGCACAATCTGACCTAGCACAAATGGTTTCTGAAGGCCCAAAGTCAATGCAGGACCATTGGCAGAGATATTTCTGAAGATTAGGTTCTCGCTTACTTTAAGACTGAAACTTGAAAGGTGGATACTTTAGAATAGCCAGGAATATGCCTTTCCCCTAAACAAAGCAAAAAAGGCATCTTGTCCACCAGTAACAGGAAGCCAAAAGGAATCTGGCTTCTTTATGAGAGAGTTCAAATAAAATACAGAGAACTGAGATAAACATGCAAAAGCTATACACAACTCCCCAAAAACAATGAAAGAACTGATTAGAGTTTACCAAAGAAAGTGTAACCCAAGGTAACACACTGATGAGATATGTCAAAATGCAAAGAACTCCAGCACCACTGTGTCATTGGGAAGTGAACCTCTCCTGTGAGCTACAAGAGCTCCTGTGGGCTCTTCAGCCTGGAGAAGAGAAGGCTTCAAGAAGACCTTGTAGCAGCCTTCCAGTATCTGAAGAGGGCCTACAGGAGGGCTGGGGAGGGACTATTTACAAAGTCTTCTAATGTCAGGATAATGGGTAATGGGTTTAAACTGGAAGAGGGGAGACTTAAACTAGATGTTAGGAAGAAGTTCTTTCTAGTGAGGGTGGTGAAACACTGGAACAGGTTGCCCAGGGAGGTTGTGGATGCTCCCTCCCTGGAGGTGTTCAAGGCCAGGGTGGACGAGGCCCTGAGTGACCTGTACTAGTGGGAGGTGCCCCTGCCTATGGCAGGGGGTTGGAACTAGATGATCCTTGAGGTCCCTTCCAACCTTACCATTCCCTGATTCTATGAAACAATATGAGGAATGTCCCCATCCAACCTGGCCTTGAACACCTCCAGAGAGGGAGCAGCCACAACCTCCCTGGGCAACCTGTGCCAGTGCCTCATCACCCTCACTGTAAAGAACTTCTTCTTAACATCCAGTCTAAATCTCCCCTCTGGCAGTTTAAACCCATTGCCCATCGTCCTGTCATTACAAGACCTTGTAAATAGTCCCTCTCTAGCCTTCCTGTAGGCCCTCTTCAGATACTGGATGGCTACTACAAGGTCTCCTCGAAGCCTTCTCTTCTCCAGGTTGAAGAGCCCCAGATTTATGTTTCACTCTCCTTTACTATCTGCTTTTATTGTAGGTTTAAGGGCATACCCAAGAGAGGTGTTTTTGATCGACAAGCCATTCCCAGAGTAACTGAAAAATGTCAGCCCATATAGATGAAGTTATGATACTGGACTATGCTAACCATAGTCAGATGTGGGTGTACCAAAATCAGGCACACAATTCCCGTGCAGCTGCTTGAGTCATTCACATCACTAAAAAAAAGGGACTCTTGTTTAAGTGCCTTTAGTTAAGTGACTAAATTGAAACCCCTACGTTGCATGCATATTACGAAACGAGAAGAGCTTTTTCCTTAATAGCCTCTCATGAAAGCTAAGGGGAGTTTAGACATAGAATTCAATGGGAATAAACTGCACCCAACTAGCAAATCATGTAACAGTTTTTATTTTATGTCAAGTTTTTGATACTTCTTCTCAGCAAAAAGACAGAAAACCCAAGTTAGTAAATCTTCTAATTGAACCACATACTAATATTACAACATTACTCTTAGGATAAAAACAAGCAAAAAGCAAGACAACTATGAAAGTGGAAGAGAAACACAGACAAAGGAAGAAAAAGGGTCAAGTAGGTAGATTCTGTCTTTGGCTGTCAATTTGTCTCCTTCACTCTCTCCAAGGAGTCCTTTGGGCAAGTAGCCTATGAAGCAGATTTCAAAGATGTTGACAAGCCTGGCAGACCAGCCATTTCAATTTGTCCCTCAGCAACAACGCCAGGCATTTGTAAATGACTCTAACATTCTCTGCTTCATCATGGTTCCAGGACTTGGAAAACATAGTTTTTTACTTGAAGTCCAGTATGGACTCCCTGCTAAGAGGTTCAGGCTTGCTTAGACAGTGAACGCTTTCAGCCTACAAACCACAAGCCTACTTTGTTTTTCCAAGATAAAAGGGGCATAAATTTTTTTAAAGACATAAAAGCACTTTGAGAAGAAAATAAGAGAAGTGAGAAAATGACCCCACTCAAGCACTTTTCTTTCAAGGGGACATACATTCTGAAATCCCTTGATAGTTTAGGAGTCTTCCATCATTAATTTGAAGGCATGTAACAAATTTTGTTCTTGTATAGTGGATAGACAGAACCATTCAATGTTGGACAAAAATAACAATAAAATTACTTAGATTTTTAACAAAGAGCAGGCATTTTTCCCAAAATGCCTCCATAGCAGCTTGTAGATGTTTCTTTCAATAAACCAGAAATTATCTATCCTTCTTCTTCCTGAGCTCTGCATTAGGCTATGAACAGAATCAGTAGTAGGACAGTATCTATGGCAACGTCATGGGTAACAATGTACAGGACCTTTCAACCTAGTAAGAGGCTATAATGCAGTGGAATGATATGGGTGGGATCTATTCCAAAATTAATATAGTTTATTATTTTTTACATTCAGGAATCTCACCACAGTCCATAATTTTTAATAACAATAGGTTCTTTGCACGGTCATGGAAAGTATTACACAGAAGGGAAAAGAGGGAATCTAGAACACTTAAGAAATAACTATCAATAATATAATAAACGTTAAACTATTTTGGAAAGAGAATCTGTGGCAAATATGCCACTTGCCCTTGAGGGAGACCCAAGAGGTTCCTTTCTGCTAAGGCAAAAGGCATAATAAAATTCAGTTCCAGAGAGGCTTGTTTACTCACAAAATATTATCTCCAGATTCCCGGGACTGACTTAGTTTCCAGACAGTACCCAAACACTTGAAGGGAGTTCTGTCAGTGTCTTAATAGCCATTGAGGCTTCTTGATCTTCCCAGGCTCTAATAGGGTGCTGGGAAAGAGGCAGACAACCTCTGACCTAATCCTGTCTGCTCTTGGACTCCAGACTTGGCATGGAGGCTTGCAGAGGTGCAGGCAGGATGCCTTGCAGATGCGCAGAGAGCATGAGGTCACTGGCACTTCTCACCACATCGTGAGTCACTTAATGCCTTCTCCTGGTAAACTTGAGACACAGCAAGTTTCCAGGTCGTCAAAGCTTGTATATCAAAGCTAAGCTGGTCTGAAGCACATTGTCAGAGCAGAGCACACTGAGGCAGAGCAGAGCATGTTGTCAGAGCAGAGCACACTGCTTGCAACTTAGCTCCATTTATATTATTTGCCTGAGTGTAATGGCTCCTTTATCCATAGAGATTTACCAATCAGAATGGCACTTTGCCAAAACTGACCATATTAGGTGAAACCAGGGTTTGCTTACCCTTATTTGGGCAAGACACTAACAAGTGCATAAACACCCGTGGGTATCTGTTTATCACTTTGGGAGGGGACATAATGGCCCAAGCCTTTGTTTTCCTCCTGCCCTTGCTTCCCCCATCAGCAAAATGTTTTAGGCCTACTAGCCTGCCATGACATGCAGTCACATAAGTATGCTACTCTCTAGATCAATTGCAGGGTGACCACAAATACTAGACACACAGACACTTTTTCTTATAACCCAAGTGCCCAGGACTGCTAAACTTTGATTTGCAGTGTGAGGAAGCAGAAGGGACAAGACTGAGTGAAAAACAGACTACACATTTAAGAACACGCATTTAACAGACACACATTTAAGAAAAAAAGAAAAAGGGAACCTGCATTTTAAGCACTGCAAACCTGCAGAAGGAAAGATGAGGTTTTGGCTCAAAACCAAAACCTTTTAACTTGTAGTTACAATTATTACACACTTCACCCCGAACCACTGAAATAAATGGACTTTTGCCAGTGGCTACACTGGAAACTGGCACCAAGCCTTCACTGGGTAATTTCAGCTTTAGTTTACAGCTGTAAACCAATGCACAAAGCATATGGTTTCTGATGCACCACAAGTTAGAACTGCCTAATGAATATCATCTTAGAAGATCACTCTCTTTTATGTATAATTTATTTTCTCCATCAGTGAAACCAACTCAAAACACAAATGCAAAGCAAATATATTGAGGTTGAAGTTACAGCTACAACAGAATACACAATGGTAAATATGCAAAACACTTTATATATCATCAGTAGTTCTAATGAAAGTCTTCTAAAATATGAAGAGTCTACTGTAAACGAATACCGACTTCTTCTAACAGAGTTTGAAAAGTTAACATAGGAGGGAAAACAAGTTAGTTTCAACATATTTTTAGTTAAAAAACCCAAACCCTACAGCATCTTCCCTCCCAGACTTATCCTTCAATAAAATCAAAATAGATCTTTATGTCAGTACTGCAGGAGTTTAAAAAAAAAAAAAAAAGAAAAAGAAAAATAATTGCCACTCTGGACAATATCAAGAGAATTAAGATTTTTATATTGCTGGTTTGCACTGCCACTTTTCTGTCCTCCCATCAGGTGCCAGTAACAAAAACTGCATCCAATGATTCTAAAACACAGTGTTCCGAAACACACGTGGCTGGCTGACAACAAGAAAACCTTTTCTTATCCCTTATTTCATGGTCTGAATTATTAACTTGCAGCATGTCACACATAACTCAGTTTAAGCATAAAATTATCTTCAGATATAGCATTTCCAAATTGTTGCCAAACTAGTCACTTAAAGTTGTTTTTCCTCTCACTGTTTAATCTGAGTAGAGGTAAAAGAACCAGAATTTGCTGTATACACACAAATACTGGGAGGGGCTGCGGTGAGAGGCAATGATATCAACAGAGTGTTTCTTAGTCTTCCTACTTACTCTTCTTATTTTTGTCTGACCAGCTTCTTGCCAACCTTAGAACTCATTAATATGGGAAATACTGAGCTCATTGGCTGCAACAGCTCTGCTGTAGAAATTAAAATATTTCTATCCACCACATGTTCTGGCATAAACCCAGGTACGTTCTCTTCCTCTTGAATCTTCTGCCTCAACCTCATTAAAGCCCCACAAAATTGCCTATGGAAACAAATACTTTAGAAAAAGTTATGTCAAGGACAGTCCCTAATGCCACCACTTCACAGACAGAGCCACAGCAGGAGTGCATGGAACCTAATGGAAGCCGTGGGGGCTCTCTCTGAGTGCAGGGACTTTCGCACATGGAAGTTATTACAGAATTGGAAAATGAGGCCAAGCAATTTGCTAATCCTTTAAATGATCATCCATTTTGCCTATGTAGTGCAGCAACACACCTTTCAGTTGGGACTGGTTATGTTATGCCGAAGTTCATCTTACATAACGGTGATGCTCAATTAAGTGGGCCTTCAGAAGTTGGCCTTCATGCCCCTGATTACAGAACCAGGAACAAAGTGTACCTGGGGTAAAATAAATCAAGAACAGAAGCATGACAGTTAAAAAGGGCTCTATATGGACTCTTTCTCTCCAACTTCTCTTGGTTTTCTCTGCCATCTGAGCAGATTTTGGATTACTGCAGCTTGTATCCTGGTTTTCTTAGAGTGCTGCCAGAAACAAGAGCTGGGGCATGTTTATTTCTGAGGGCAGGTCCAATAGAACAGATAAGTTCAGCCAGCTAGCAGGCACTAGCATCCAAGGGAGTGAAAGAGGACATGGGGAGAGTTCATAAATCAAACCTTTAGAAACAGACCTGTTAGGAATTGTTCCTACAGACATGCATATTTGGAGTGGGAAGGGAGATTGATGGGATGAATGCATAGGTGGGAAAGGATTTCATCATAGACAGAAATGAGGAACTTGCACATATTAGTATCCAGAACACAGTGAAGGATGAGAAAGCTTCGGGCCATAACATGACAAGCCAAGTTGGAAAAAAGCAATAGCACTGGGAAAGACTGTTCAGGGCTGGAAAGACCTTGGTACAAAGAGGTCAAGGAAGACAGGATTGCTGAGTGAGATCTGGTGGGATACAGGTTTGAGGCATTTGAGAATTTGGAGACTAGGGTTCAGGAAGCAAGAGATTATTGTGCAGAATTCCAGTTTGGCATTAAGGACGCAAGCATAGCATGATGCTTTCACCACAGTAAGTCACCTGCATCTATGCCAAGTATTGCACTCCTTCCTCCATGCTCCATCAAGGACATCTGCAGACACATTTTCTAAGGTTCCCTTTTCACTGCTGGAAGTACAACACAGCCCTAAACCACAGCCCTAAGCAGAGTTTAAAACATCTAGAGACATGGAAAAAACACTGAATATTTCCATAGACCTGAATTGCACCTAAGGAAGATTAGTTATCAGTAAAAGAAGATTGGTCAGCAAGGCAGTCATCCTCTTTACTTTCACAGTGGAGCTGAGGCATCTGATATTCCTGATACTAGGTAGAGCAGTATGGTGTACAAAGAAAATGCAGGACCTGCAGACGTGACAAAATGATGTTGAGCTGTAGCTTTTAACAACAGGAATAGAAATAGAAGTGCAATGACAGAAGAGTTTGAGGGAAGGCTGAACAATCACACTTGTCATTCACAAGCTAACCAAATTCTCACTACAAGACAAGACCATGTCTGAGATAAAAATTTTCAAATAACATTGCTAGAAGACTTATAACACAGCTTTGATTAGTGTTAAATCAAGCAGCTCCAACATGTCAGAAATCCACAACTACTTGCCAATAGACTCAATCCAGAGGTCTCTCATAAATCAAACTGAAGACTGACAGTGTATGTCATAGGTATGTCTTTCATGACAGCATTGTCTCATTTTATATGTGGTAGTGCTGTGGAACCCTTGTTCATGTTACCACACATGCATATGGCACATTGCCACTATTGCTAAAATATTGCAAAGCCTAGTTTGGGGGCTTTTGAGTAGCCAAATTTAACTTCAGGAATGGATGTAGCTACAGCACAGCAAGCTTCCTGCAGCCTACAGCCTGCCTCCCATCATCAAGGTATGTTTGGCAGAGACTGTTAACCTGCTACCACCTAAACACTTGAATGTTCACTTGAATGTCCAGTAGTCTGAGAAGGTAGGAAAAAAATAGCACCTGAACATGAAGAATCCTGTTTTGCTCTATGGAAGCATTTGGGACTGCTACTTAACTTGAGGTAGGTACCCCCAGAGGAAAGAACTGCTACTCAGTCAGGGGAAGGAAGCGGGCATCTCCTCTAGGGTGGAAGGGTATATATGGCACGTTTCTGAGAAAGCACCTGCAGCTTGTGGTGAAGAATATGTGGTATCGGTTGTCTCAAGGAACTGAGGGAATGTGCTGCAGGAAGAATTGAGTGGTCACTTGAACTGGAAGGACAAAAGGATGCACGATTGCTCAGTCTGTAGTGCAGAGATACAGAGGCAGAGTTTTCTGTGTGGAGCAGGACAGGTTTGCTGTGCTCATCTACAGGAATCTGGAGACACATATTCAGTTCACATCAAACTTTAGCTTTTGTAGCTGAAGTATCCTGGCTTTCAATAACTCTAACCAACAACAATGACCTTTGAGCCCTGGCTGCTAACCATGCAGTGAGTACTTGGTGCAATTCCAAAAAATAATGGTGCACACTTGCTATAAGCTTGGTGTCCTGCCAACACTGTGTGAACTGGTGTGATTTCAGCATGGTAAGTGGTGGGAACTTGGTGAAACTGGGAACTTAGAGACATCTGAATTAAGAAGGAAATCTGTTTCTCTTCTTTCTCTTAATTTTCAACTAGATATAGATCTGTCTAGACAGAGTGAAACTATATTAATAATTTCATTACTATTAATACTATAGCTAACAAAACAGTCTAAGTGCTTTAAAAATAAGTAATTTCTTATTAGTGGGAGGAAATTTCATGTCCAAGATATGACTGAATTGTCCTTCTCTCTCTAAGTATGGGACAGCAGTGAGTGTCCTCCCACACATCTCTGGATGTCTCCTAAGAAAATCTTTCAGTAGTGATTTACCCCCATACCAATAAGTGCAGCACATACTAATTCCTTTGTCTTACAGCAGCTGGGCATTTTCACCAGTGTTCATTTTCAGGACAATTTTGCACAGTTTATTTTGTATAGCTTCAGCTGAAAAAATAAATGTCTGTCAGATTTCAGAGCAAGGATGACTTTGGTGAGAGATACTGGAAGTGCTACTCAGGAATCAGGTTTTATCAGATGGAGATAGCAAATCAGCATTTATGTAGCCTAATCTTACAAGCCTGTAAAGATGCTCAGCTTACACTCAGATGGTCTGGTCATGAGTAATATCTAAAGTTTAAATTCTGGTGCTGAAATGCCTTAAGTATTCAGGTTGAACATCTGATTTTGGGCAAAATTTTATTGCTCTTGTATCAGCACAAAAATAAAAGAATAATATATTTCTCCTTTTTAGTTCCACAAGTGTTTTTATCCAAAATAATTTATCCTTAAGGAGGATAGAAGAAAACTGAAAAGCTATCTGAAGCAAATAGATTTATGCTTAGATGCAATTTCAAAATCAGCATCTTCCTTCTTTCTCCAGTATTCCCCTAGTTCAGCCTCCTAAAGTTCATCTTGCAATGTGAAAAACCCAAATATATCAGCCCCTTAGAAGTTGCAGGTTACAGAAATCTCAGCCACAGCAAGAGTTCATGCTGTATGGACTGGAATTTTCAAGACTACTACCATTAGTGGGTTTTTTTGGGAGGTTGGGGTTTGTTTTGGTTTGGTTTTTTGGGGTTTCTGTTAGTTTGTTTGGTTTTGTTATTTTTCTCTTCCTAGTGCAAAATACCACATTTACTCATTGACATCACCCAGGAAACTGAATTAATGTTTCATAGAACTGAAGAAGATCTGGTCAAAGAATTCAGGTTTGAAACTCTGAATAGTGATATCATTTTAACCAGGTGAAGTACATGAGTTTATAGAAATCTCTTGTGTACAGAGAACATTATGCAAGCAGCACTACCAGTGTAACACCAGAAACCAGTGTTATACATTCAAGCACTATGTCAAACACAGAAATTTCAGAATGAGCTTGGTGTAGGTACTTCTGGTATCATGTTCTGGGAGATGAACAAAAAGTGCACCACTCAGAATGAACCTCTACTCTGGGTACTTCATAAATATTCCTAGCCAACGTTTCTGAGTTAACTACCTAAATTAGCTACTTGTGACATCTTCTGTAACTGGTTAAGTGAGACAGGTTCCTCCGGCATGACCGAGGCTCAATGTATCTTCATTAGATTTTTGGTCTGAAGTGTTCCAGGAGGAACCTCTCACCCTCCACTCTTCCACAGGAAGAGTTCGGTACATGCTTCCAAGCTTCTTTTGAAGGAAAGGAACCCCTTAAGTGATTTTAAGTTGGAACAGGAGATCTACCTCATCTAAAATATTGCAGACCCAAGGAACTTGAGATTTTCTTTCTAATACAGCCATGGTTTCTGTCAGCTGACTCTGCAAAGGCATGTCTTTAATCTTACCAACTCTAGAATTTCTGGAACATTTAGCACAAGCAGAAGGTGTCTACAGAGATGAAGAGGACACTGACTGCAAGAGCAAACTGTCCTGTCATGGACTTCTCAGCTCTTCACATTCTCAAATCAAGGCCAAATACCTTTCTGAAATACAAAATCTAATCAAATTATTTTATGGGGCTCAGGCCCTCTGTAACTCATTTAAATAATGTAACCTCTGTAGTATAGGAGCTTGGACTAAATATAATTTCCTGGAAAATATTGCTATTATAAATAGATCTTTGAATTTCAGCTTGTGTTCAGTGGTTTACTATGGAGGTCAACAGAGATTCGTGAGATCTGTTTGAGCTTCACATGAGTATGGAAGGCAGTCCAACTTATCAGAGAGAATGTGAAGATAAAAACACAGCCAGTTACGAAAAATTATGCTCAACAACAACACAACTACTTCAAGAAAAAACAAACAAACAAAAAACCCCACCAAACCCGAAACTGTCTATGTTTTGCAACTGATTTTGCCCCAAGTTGTTTGTTTGAAAGAAGCTGTATGGTTACATAAAGTGCTACTGAGCTGAGAACCGCCAAAACTAGAATCTGATGAATTCTGAAATATCGATGACATAGCTAACAACCAAATACATCCATGAAGTTAGAACTGTCATTTGCAAAGGCCAGTATTTCAGATGGCCTTGCTTTGACAATTGTTATGCTTTCTCTGTTTACTTACTAAAATCTTCTACAACACTGAAGACTCAGGTCATCCATGTGTATGACACTAATAACCAATTATATTCTTTATTCTAAGTAAAAGTACATAAAATATTTAGTGTGCAGCTAAGGGGGAAGAGTAGTAATGGCCTCATTAACTTCAAAATTAAAGCTGTATATATCCTCTACATGTAAATTCAAATGGAAAGAGAAATACAATTTTTCAAATGTACATTTCTCAGCTGGTTTAATTTTTTTTTTATTTTTTTTTTCCCCCCAGGAACTGGAGGGTGCTCTAAATCATCCCAAATCATAACCAATCCAGGCTACACCCTTCACCAGGAAACCTTCTGCCCAGATGCATTTTTCTTGAGAAGAGGGAGTAGTCATTGCAGAAACAACAACATGCAGACTTTTTCACTACATAGAAATAAGATACAGACAAACAACTTGGTTTTCAAAATTAAAGGTAAAAGCATAGGAAAGCTATTCTAAAGGACACCTGTCACTTTAGAAAACTTGTAATAAAACTATAATTTTTTATACCATAGCAACATGCAAGAAAACCACCAGGAGAGTGGTTTCAATCAAGGCATTTCTGTAGACAGCTGTTTTGCATTTAGGTTTTTTGAGTTCATATTAGTCCTATCTGTTTGTCCAGGGCTAATTCAAACTGAGAAGAAGCTCTATGTCACTAAGCAGCAGTATAATTAAAATTCTCACTGATACAGCTGGTTGGAAACATTTGAGAGCTTGGGAATTGCAGAACACTCATATTAAAAATAAAAAGGATGTAATCACAGCCTCCTGTACAGTTTAATGGGCAAGAGTAATTTCATGATTGCAGTTGGTTTGAATGAAGCACATTGCTCTAATTATGTATATCATGTGTATGCACGCAAAGACTAGAATCCATCCATATAATCAGAGTGATTTAAAATATTCCCAACTTTCATGATTATAATTAATCTGGGCAAACCATTTACAAATCATGAGATCATTTCATACCGTGGCATAAGATAGCAGCATCTTCTTTAAGATAGTGGATCACAGTCACACATTTAAGCTATTCATCTTTGCATAGTGTCTAGTCTCCTGGATGAGTGCAAGAAAGTACACTTGTGTCTATAGTGGTTTCTTTCTTGAGCCCTGGACAACTAAACCACATTTCATCGTTCAGCATAGCCCTGTTGAGGATGCCTACACATTACTCTTTCCAGCGCCGTACTATTCCTTCTGAAAAAAATCATTCCAGATTGATGTCAACTTAGGTATACGAAGGGTGTAGACTTGTTCTAATGGCAGTACTAAAACATACTGTGCTTGTGGTAATAGTTTCCATATTGCATTTGAGTCCACAGTAATTTGTGCTTACATATGAACAAAATCGGTTCTGTCAGGTTTTGTGTTATTAGAACTGTACTTTTCCCATACAATTCTTACCTCAAAATGCTTCAGATAAAGCTGAAACTAGAAGCATTAAATGCTAGCTATTTTGTAGATTACAGAAATGATTCAGGAAACAACCCAAGGCTGAACCTCATCATCTTTGTATTTCTAAACTACAACTATTTTATGTTAGCATATTCAGACTGCTAGATCTTAGAATGATGCTTTATACAGAAGGACCTTTGCTGAGTAGGACAAGATTTTCTTTTCAAAAAAAGCCTCAATTAAGAATGTTGTCGTTATGCAAATAAAGTTTTTAAAGAAAGTGACATTTTTTTTCTGTCTCCTTTTGCCTCTCTTCATCACTCCTTTCATTAAAAGAACCCTGGGAATTGG